>JAPYZB010004764.1:0-12998 GCA_030522745.1 Eupelmus kiefferi | reverse complement strand
TTCAGAAACTATTTTAATTTTTTTAATTATTGAGCCAAATAAAAATTAAAATAAATATTTTCATTTTCAGGGTTTAAAGGTGGTGTTCCCCCTTAAATCTCTCAATAAAAGCCTGTGAATTTCGATTAATCGTTTAAAAGCTTTAATAGCTTCTCGAATTATTTGCAACTCTTAATCCGATGTATTCTATTACTACATGAATTTTGACTAACCGATGTCGGTTTTAAATTAAATTATTTTCGTTATTATAAAGCGAATTGAAATGGATTTGAATTGAAATTTATAATTCATTTTACGTACAATATATTTAATAAAGGTTCTGAACTAATATTTCCATCTATTGCAACAATATAATATTTACCGTTTTTTAGATAATGATACTAATTTCCAAAATGGAAAGGCAGCGGAGCTTTTCCCTTTATTCGGCTGGCCTGAAAGCGCCTGCTTTCAATTTCATTCGCGTTTTTAATTCCCTATAATACACCACATTTGACAAGCGCTGATCAAAGCAAAACACACGCATATACGATCGTAATCAGCAATATACCAGACTCCGTAACAGATATTTCGAATATTCCCTAGAAAAAGGCTACCCCTTAACACATAAAGTTTTTTCCTTGCGCGTACAATTCGCAGTAAAGTAAAAATGTCCTAACTCGTAACAAGGTAGGTAGAGAGAGTGGATTATTGCCGAATGGGCCCTTCGACGAGGATATATGCGCTCGCTCGGCACTGTATAATATTTTACTGCGAAATCGTGAGCATCCTTTATATTGGTTTGCTTACGAGAACCACCGCGGCCACCGCTTTGTCACTGCGGCTCGAGAGCGCGGGAGAATCAATACGAGTTTTCTCTGGACAAAATAAACGATGGGCGATAGCGTAAAGTGCACCGACCAATTTTCCAGGGCCGCCGATGGTAAAGGGTTTTTTAATTGCGTTATACGTCGTTATGTCCTGGGTGAGCCGAAGATATGGTTTTGTTTTTACGGAAAATCGAATCCGAGTTTTTTACAACGGTTTACCGGACAAGCTATATTGTGAATATGGGTGAATAATTACGTAAAGGTGTACGTGGATAATGAAGATATTTTTCGAAATTACTGATGGTAACGCATTTTTATGCTATACCGCGCTTCGTAAAGTTAAATCTAATGAAAAATTATATTCGTCGTCTGACCAATGTCGGGTTGAACTACTTACACTCCGTCATAAGCCATCTTTTTAACTTATGTAATATTTTTATTTATTAGACTATTTTTTCTAATCTAAAAAAGGTTAAATTGTATTCATGATGTCTCTTATATTTAAATATAAAAAAAATGTCCATATGATTCAGTCAGAATTCTTGAATAAACACCGAACCAAGACTCCGTACCTCTGCAACACCGTAAAGCAAGCTTAAAACCGCGCAATGATCACCTTCACGCCACGAAGGAGTTTAAGAAAAAAAAAGGAAGGAAATTTGCGTCTTATCCGATGTGAGTTTGATGCCGTCGGGGGTGTAACGGTCGCGCGTGGGAGAGTGTCTGTTTTTGTCTCCCCCCCACTCTCTCTCCCTCTCTCTCTCTCTCTCTCTCTCTCTCTCTCTCTCTCTCTCTCTCTCTCTCTCTCTCTCTCTCTCTCTCTCTCTCTCTCTTTTGCTTTAGAGCGTGCAACATCCCACTTGGGTCTTCCTTACACTTCGGAATTTTATTACCTCGGGCCATTATCCTGCGCGCCTGCGCCCGAAGCCCGCCGCGAGGATGTGCACACGTGCCAGGTATACTGTCGCCGCGGGTTTCTCAGCCACCCCCCTGCCGCGATGGAGGTATACACGAGATTTTATTGCGCGTTTACGACCTAACATAATTGTTATTTCATTTCACTATGCTCACACTCCATCCCTACCCCCTCTCCCGCGTCCTTTGAACTCGCCTGAGCTCTATGACGCACGTGGAGAGAGCTTGAAAATTGAGAGGCCTTTGTTCGAGTGCTCTGAGAGCAATAGCCTCGGTAAACTTACTCGGGGCTTCTGTTTTTATTAAATACTTTTGCAGATCAATTTTTGAAAATGTTTGCTGATGTGAATGTAACGTTTTTTTATTACAAATTGATGTCTGTTTGAACAAGCTCTGTTTCTGTGTAAATTGTTGTTTTTTTGTAAAATTTTTTAAGGTTTATTATTTTTAAATGCTGATTTTAATATCAATCAAAATAAATATTCAAATATCAAAATTTATTAAATTAAAAATATATATAAATTAAAAAAAAAGTTTGATTTTTTGCCAAATAAAGCGTATAAATAAAAACATATAGTGTTTTAAATGAAATAATTTCAGAGAAAATTCTTTGAGAAAGCATATGCGTTCAGTAAAATCAGTGAAGCTTATCAGTAATCAACTATCATATTTAGTACATTGCGTAACTTTTATCAAAATTGATTAAAAAAGTTTTGATTGATAAAGTGTCTTAAACAAATTAATAAATTTTTCAATATATAACCTTTATTTTTAAACTATTAATATTTATTTGAAAATAAACTTTCTAAAAAACAAAAACCAACAAAATAAGAGAGTATATTTTACATTTTACGAGCTGATGAATATTCCTGCCCAAGCCATGTTCTCCCATACCATCTAATTAAATACTCTTACACCGTAACCATAAACTCGACAGCATCATCCGGCAAGTAAACGATAAAATTAAAAAACAACATCCGCAGCCAGAATTACAATGTTAGCAATCGCTGAGTACGCTTACAATAACATTTAGGCGGATTTTCATCGCTGTTTCAAAATATCGAGCACACACAGAGTTTCACTCTAGCGCTAAGCAAAAATATTTAGCGAATCCGACCTCGAGTATATATAGTGAGAGGGCCGAGGTCTATATCGCTGAATAATTCAGTTGATTATCTTTATTACTCGGCGGTGAGAGGCGCATAGGGAGGAGAGCAAGAGAGAGAGAGGAAAAAGCAGAAAGTAGCGCATGGTCAGGTATATAATTGTTCTTTTCCGTAATTATCAAGGGGGCGCCGAGCCGCTATATACTCGAATGGGAGTAATAACAGCAGAGGGACCAATAACGTTTGAGGCGCTATTTATGAACGCGGAGAGAGAGAGAGCGTTATGTGCTCGCGCGGGCAACGGTGGCCAGTTGTTCAGGTACTCGGCGTGTCCATAACTCTTGGGGGGCGAAGGAGCCGCTCTGTTGCGACGACAACCGGGAGAGCCGAACGCCTCGAGGATGTCTGTGTGTACCTTCGGAAAAATGTTGCTGTCGTTTAGACTGCCGAAATTGCCAAACTTTTCCCCTGGCTATCGGGGGCAATGACTGCAAATCACTTGCAACTGTTATCACTCCCTCCCCCGCTTTTCTTTTAAGAAGCTCGACCGCAAGCTGCTCTCTCTCTCCTCGCCGCCTTGTTTTATACGCGGTTAGAGAAGAGGAAAAACGGAAATAAACTTCGACCCAGGAATCTCGTTGTATCGAGTGGGAAAATTTCTCTTTTCGTGGCAAGAATAATAATTGATTCTTTTTACGGTTATGCTTGTGATAATGTAAGCTTTATTTATTTCGTTTATAAACTGCTTGTTTTTTTCATTTTTTGGATATCTTTTTAGGTTGAATAAACAGATTAGTTAAATTTTCATATTGAATCTGAAACTGCGATAATAATTCAATGTTAACTTTTTTGCAAAATATTGTAAAATTACAGATTGGAATAAATTTTATTCATGCGTACATGAATATTTCTCCCAACAATCATATTTTATCTTGATGGGGTTTGCATGAACATTACAAATGCAGATTTAAATTATTGATCGGACGTCTTTTTTGCTTTGCTAATTTATTAAATTCATGGCTCTCACATTTACTTCTATTTTTCAATTAAAAATATGTGGGATTATGAAATTTAATTGTGTAGAATTATTAATTAATGGAAGTAAAATGTCCACAACCCACTTTAAAAATAGGCTAGTGGATGTCTAATTCTTCACAATTGGCCAAAAAATGGCCAAAAAATGGTGAAAATTTCTACCAGGGTTATTAATTTTTAATAAAATGATAACTATATATATTTTATTTTCATTTCAAAAGCAGTTTCAAAATATTTAATCTTTCTTTTTCAAAAAAATCCAAGCATTTCCCAAGGGCTGTCATAAAAACGTTAGTTGAAAAGTGTTTACTCCTTAATCCAATTAATCAACTAAAAATAGATAGATATTTCAAAAGAATTTCAGAAAAGAGTCGACTTTAAATCAATAAAAATGTTTACAATCATTAATTAAACAACCTTTTATCCCTTGTCACAAACACTTTCGATTGGTTAGTAAAAAAAATTTCTTCATCTCCTTTCCAAACAGTACAAGCTTATCAAACTTGCCTTAGTACCTTTGTGAGTCTAGCTCGCTCAAGAAAGTTTATTTTGCATCGAATCATTTGCTCTCTTCGTAGAAGTAGGCCATACGAAGTAATGAATTTTGCTCTCTAAAAGAATAACAATCGTTTTTATTCATTTTCGCAGGCGCGCGGGGGAAAGAGAAAAAGAGGGGGAAGGAGGGAGAGAGAGAGAGCAACAGCAGCAGTAGCAACGAAAAAAGCCAACGCCGGCGAGATAGGGAGGGTGGAGGAGGCGGGAGAGAAAAGATATTTGCCCCAGCGGATTCACGCTGGAAGAGCTTTTAAAGTCCTTTCATCGGCGTCGCCGAGCAGCGTTTTCCAGCAGTGGCGCAGGATGGAAGGTGCACGGAAGTTCGTGACATTGCAGGAAGGAAAAGACTTTTATCTATAAGAGGAGGTGCAAATTCCAGATAACCCATTCGGCAAAAAGCCCGGCCGAGAGAGAGCGCTTTGAGCGCCAGCCGGTCGCGAATATTGCGTGGAAACACGAAATAGCTAACGTGCTCCCTCTTCACTCCCTCTCGCTTTTTCTCGCGCGCTCGCGCTCTCGCTCCCTCATCGATAAAATATTGCCGCGGGCGCGTTGCGGCAAATGAAAATTAGTTACGACGCGACTGGGTTACGATGGCGTTCGGTTTAATACGTTCGGCGTGCGTTCCATAAAATTCAAAATAAAATTGCAGCCCGCCTTTTTTCTGCCAAGCGGCACGCGAGCGGAGCGAAAAAATTTCGCTTATCCCGGCCCCCCGCGATGAATGCAAAAGACCGAGCCGAAGCGCCGTTTTACATATTGTTGGGCCGCGCGTAAATGGAAAATACCTTTGACACGCGTAAATTCAAATTGGCTAAAAAATTAATAAATACTTTGTTCGCAACTGGCTTCGGGCTTTTGTAATCTAAATCTTTCAGGATTAAATAACACTTGTAAATGTAAACGAAACTTTTATTTTTTAACTATTATTTAATAAAATATGTTATTGTAACTGTTATTTTATAACGGAATGTCACAGCCATACGACACATGGACCTGGATTTATTTTGAGGTTTGTTGATGTAATTATCAATTTCATATTCAGACAAAAATGTTTGTACACGATTGTAGTATAGTAACCAATTATTTCAATATTATATAAATTCTACTTTGTTAGACTGAATAACATATACATAATAATAACAAATACATAATGGTTCTGTGCTCAAACTGAGAATGTTGCTTTAAAAACATTTTTTATTCTAATTTTTTACGGCTTAACTAAAATATGAAATAATAAATTTTTTGATATTGTTTATTCAGAATCAGCGTATTTTAGAGCACATAAAATAGTCATGTATAATTTTGTCAAGCTTCTAGAATATACATCAGTCTGTAAAACTTGAACTCACTTTATCTTGAAAGTAAATATTTGAGGTTCCGTGTGCGTGAGCTTTTAACCGATCAACTCCGAACTTTGTACATACATTCTTAAGCACAAGCTCTGTAACTTCATAAAGATCTCACTTTTTCTTATGGCTTAAAATGCAACATTTTTATGCTTATATTAATATTTAAATCCTCATAATCTTTTACGTTTTATTATTTATAAAGTGTAATTTTAAAATTTTTGAAATATTCATGCTTAAAAATATTTCCAACACCGTTAATGCTTTATAAATAATAGTAATAACAAAAGAACAAAATGTCTGTATAATAAAGATAAATATATTTATGTCACAGCAATATTATATATTCTGAAAAATTCAATTCATTATTCTACTATGAACTCTACTTTCATCTATATTAAAAAAAAAGCTTAAAAATATCTTAAAGCCATTATGAACGAGCGAGCAAACGTCAATGCACCAACGAGATACAAACGCACTCGAATCCAACGCTCGAGCGTACCGGCAACCCGGAGCAAAGCATGAGGCGCAGAGTGTCGGTACTTTGAAACTTAAGCGCGATCGCGTGCTTTATCGGTGCCACCTCTGAGTCTCTCTGATAATTTCCCTCTCTCTTTCTCCGCTATACGCTCCCGTCTCAATAGTGAACTTGAAGTAAGCGATCGATCGCGTTTATGCCGTGTGCATTAGCACACATAGACAGAGAGTGGGAGCAGGGCGTGTGGGATGCAGCCGTCGCGTGAGTACGCTCGAGCGTTTATGCAAGGGCCGTACGCGCGCCTGGAGATGCTCGACCACCGACCGATAGCATCGATCTTGCCCCATCGAACAATTATAATTATGCCTCGCAAATACGGCCCGTAGACTCGGCGATGCCGCTTCGCCCCGATGTATATGGCTAATTTGCGTGAAGCGCAAGCACAAGCACACCGCCCGTTGTTTAGTCGACCTAGCGATTTAACGCACTCCCCCGATGCACTGCAGACCGCATCATCGTCTCGGATCTATGTTTGTTGAGGTGAAACTTTCTTGGAGTTTTTTTTTTGTATTGATAATGAAATTTTTTAAATTAATATATAGCAATTAAAATAATACAGTAAGTTAATGATTCGCTTGAGCGAAGCTGACTTATCTAATAATTTCAAAAGTTATTGCAAAATAAAAGAACATTTTTTATCAGTTAATCAGATATCGAAGAAACGATGAACAATAAAACACACATTAATTTTATAAGCAACCCACTGAAGAGCACTAAACTCTCACTAAACAATGTGATCTCTAATAAAGGTCCGATATCGTATCCTCATTAAAAAGTTTACTGCAGCCAGCGTACAGCGATTAGAGCATTTTCATAGAGCCCGTAGTATCCAGATCGATAGGACAATTTTACAGGTCAGCGACAAACAGATTGTGAGCGCGTGCAAGCGCACAGCAGCAGCAGACTACCGTCAAAGCTCAGTCTTTTTGGCAGCACTGCGAGCGCGAACGCGATGAAATAGCTTCACGCGAGTCTGCCAAATTGAATACCGCTTACTTCTCTCCCTCTCGCTCTCTATCCCACTTTTTCGGGCGCGACGTGTGCGCGATGCTTCGCCTCGATAGTGATTTCTATTCAATTGGCTTTATATTGAAAATTTAATTGCCCTCGAAGATGGAGCACCGCTCCTGATTTTCTCTTTGACTCGTTCCGCGAATTGTATACCCTTTCAGCTGAATTCGTTGCGAGAACTTCTTTAACTAATTAAGAAAAAATTGTTGTACATTTAACTTGCAATTAATAATTGGGTTACGAACGGTACAATCGAGCAATTATTATTACTTTATCAAAAATTTATCAATACCATTAATTAACACTCATCGGAGAATTACTTCTCCCACGCATGTAATTTTTATTTCACGCTCTGGGAAGAATAAATAAAGACCCTCGCACTCTAAAATCATCGTCACATACGCGAAAGCGCGCAGAAATATTCCCCCAAGCCTCCGCAAAATTATGTCGGACGTAGAAAGTTCGAGGACGGCTCATCAGTCGCGGCTGCGAACTTGAATGGAAGACAAACACGGCAGCGCAGGTGTGTAAAAAAAGTCGACTCCGCGGCCGCGAAGCGAGAGCGACAGCGAAGAAAAGCTCTCTCATACAACACCGGAATTAGGTGCAGCAGCGAAAAGCATATAACTGTATCCAGAGGCGGCAGGTGCAACAATGAACGAGAGGCGCGAAGAAGATCGACTCGCTCGGAGCGCGCAGGTTAAACAAACTGCGTCCACGGGCTCTCTCGCGTCGCCGCGATGTATGTAATGGTATAGAGCGAGAGAGGAAGCGAAACACCTCGGCTGAAAGAGAGGAAGGGGTATATACGCTCTCCGCGCAATCGGCCTGGAGTAGCCTAGCCAGCACGTACGGGGCGGCAGCGTATTTTTCAGGCCCGTCAAAAGCAGCCTGGCACATTTATCCGCGGGCAGTGTTTGAAAAATTACAGTTACCGGCAAAATAAATAACCCTACAGCGGCGTATACACAGCCGCGCACACCTACGCACAGCCAGCGAAGGACGAGGAGAGGGCAAACACGGGGAAGGCTTCTCCGAGTGAGAAATATAATTGTGCTATGATTAAAAGTTCTGAGAATCGAAGTATTTATAAAGAGAGGCGGGAGAAGAAAAATAATTAGCCGGAGAATTTATAGCGGCGTTTATCGAGTTTCGCGCTCCTCGTGTCTTCGAGAGAGCCCATTGATTTTCTCTCCGCGCGATGGGTTTAGGGAATGGAATGAGAGAGGTGTCAAAGCTTCTCCGCTAGAAATTTTCGATAAGATAAATAAAGGGCCGACCGATGCCGGCCTGTACGTATTGGCACGGCAAATATTTGCCAGCGGAGAAGTGCGAAAAAGAGAGTGGGCTCGTTGTTATTTTTTTTCGGTTTTCCCGTTTTTTTCTTTTTTACTGTATTGAACAATCTTTTTCAGGATGTGGTCTATCGCAAAGTGGCTATTAGCAGTCTGTTAAATATAGTTTCTACTGAATGGATAGATTTTCGAATCAAATTGAATAATAAAAAACAGGAAACAAAATGAATGTTTATTATACAGACAATAAATTTCATCAATACTGAAATATCGCATTACGAAATTTAAAAGAAACTTGATAACAATTTGATGCAATTAATTCGACAAAATAATTAAAAAAAATTGAAAAAAAATTATATAGAAACGTTCGACGTCTATTACCAATCTAGCTGATGGTTGGAAGGGGTTTATAGGCACAATTCGTTATGCGAGGGGGGCGCGCAAGCCTCAGGGCCCCCCGAGAAATTGAATTCGGTTTGGCTGGTTAGCTTCTAATTTAGCGTAGTAATTATTCGATAATTATAACCGAGGATCGAGCGCGCAGGGGAAGGCGCACGTGCGCTTACACCAGGCGACAAGCTGCTTGACGAGCCATCGCCTCCCCCCACTCCTACCAGCCTCCCACCTTAACCTAAAAATTTCTACAATCATTCCAGAAATATCTTATTATCCAAAGCAAGCGCAGAATGGATTCCGCCTTGCGTGCGAAAACAGCCGCGCGGAATTTAGCTGGCGTCTGGCGCGGCTCGGAGGCAAAGTAATTGAATTTGCATCGGTAGGTGGCGGTGGGGGAAGGAAAGGGGTGGGGGTGGGGGCAGGCGCATAACCGAACGCACGAGCGAGAGAGATGCAGGCAAACACGAGTACGGCGCTCCGCACGTATACGCGAATTACGCGCGTAGCGTTGACGATGAAGTGATTAACGGTGCAATTTGGCAGGACAACGATTACAGCTTAAGTCTCGCGATAACGACTATCTCCCGGGGCCGAGGCGCGATGCGCGCAGCCGGGCCGAGAGCCGGCAAATGAACTTCTATCAATATCGCGCCGGCGAGCGTGAATTAATAAATTTGCTGGAATTTCGGGGTTTGCGATCTAGGAGGGCTCTGATGCAGCTGCTGTGGGGCTGGGACGCAAAGGGAAATTGGGGCTTAACGGAATTGAAGGGAAAATATTTTTGAAATTTTATTACTTTTAATATTTGGAGTTTTTTGTGTATAATAACTTTTTGATGGGTTTTTAGTTTTTTGTTAAAAATAAGAAAAGTTAATGATTACAAAATTTTAGAAATTGAAATTCCGTTAAATTGTTTGGATTTTGAGCATTAAGAACATTCAGGCGGCTAAATTGCCGTGACAATTTATGGAATAAACATTGTTAGGTGAATCTTCGCACCCTTTTGTCGCAAAAATTCGTATTTATTCCATGCATAAATCTAGTCATTCCAGCAGTCAATATATATACAAGCGATTATACGAGAGATTCGTGTAGCACTCTATGGCTTTACGTAGATTCCACACACAAAATGAGACAATTTACGGCTAACTCGTTCTACGAAAATTCATGGCCGTAGCCGCGGCAGTGCTAGTGCGGGCTGTTTCTGCAATAACCGATTCGGTATTCAGCATGCGGCGAGCTTTCGCTTACCAATTTATAAATTTACATTCAAAGTAAATTAAGCTTATAGGCGAAGATTTTGAATTCATTAGAAATAATAGGAATCCAACTTGATTAACCAGTCGCATTAACAGCTGCTTGGTAAAAGGATAATGTACGCGCCATTTTGGCAGAGCTTTTCATACAATCACATTAATTTGGCGGAGCGCATTTTTTGAGCCAGCAAAGAGCCAGTCTTATCTGGAAATCCAGCGCGATTCATAAACATTATACCGTTCAAGAGAGTAAAAATAGCTCTATTTTCTCGGAAGGAGAGCACGGCGCTCACGCAATAATGAAATTATCTCGGATAATAACGAAGGAGCGCGATCCGGCTCTTAAACGCTTCCGGTGCGAAAGGAAGCCATCCCGATAATTATTCGTCATTAACGAAGGAGAAAGCAGTGAGCGAGAGAGAGAGAGGCTAGTGCCCTCTCTAGATTAGCAGCGAGAGAAAGAGGGAGGAGGGGAAGGAGAGCGACGACGACGTCGACGAGAGCTTGAAAATTTATACTGTTGTTTTCATTAGCCAGAGTGCAGAGCTCGCTCTCTCTCTCTGTCTCTTCGTTAAAGAAACCGTCGTCGCTTGGGCTTAAGGAAGTGCCAAGAGCAGTAGCGAGTTGAAAATCACGGGGACGAAGTGCCGGAAAAGCCGAAGAACGAGAAAGAGAAGGAGCCGGAGAGGAAGAGAGACAAGGACACTCGGAAATTCTCGGCTTCCTTCCGCTGCGGATGCGATCGTTTGGCCTGTCACGCATTATATACTCTGTTGGCCAATATTTGCAAGGTCCAACCCCCCCCCCCCCCCCTTGCGCCCGCCTCTCGTTGGATTGCGCAATTTCACTCGTCAAAGATTAGCTATCTGTCCGCCTGACTTTTTAATGGGAATCGTCGGAGGAGGCAAAGACGGCGCAGCCGACGTTGACATGACCAAATTAATATTCATTCAAGCTAGCCCAGTGCAACTGCTTCGTGTCATTTCGCCTCTCTCTCTCTCTCTTCCTCTTTCGCAGATCAAAAATTTTCCTCGGCTCTCTAGCTCTGCGCCATAATGACAAAATTTCAAAAGAGCGCGCCGAGCCGCTTTATGTATATAAGAGGAAAAGGAAGAAAAACTCGTTAAGCCGCGCTGTCCTCTTCTCATCGTTCTTGTCTGCTTTTCTTTGTCCTTTTTTCATAACGATAAATGGCTTTTCAGTTTTATACGTGACGTTTAAATACAATTTAAAAGAGCGGAGTAAATATTGCTCGCCTCAGCCAAAGAGGGAGAGAGAGCGAGAGGAGGGAAATTTGTTATTTCCCCGCGGGCTTAATAAGCGGCTAATAAATGGTTCAAGAGAGTGCTTGACCTATTCGTTTTCTTGCGGCTGATAATTCGCAAAATTACAAGTTCCATTTGATAGTATTCAGCTGAATTCAAGCCTCTGAATTGGACTTTAAAACTATGAAGGCGAACTGGAAGCTTGTAAAAAAATGTATTACGCTGGGAGGAAATCACGATTCACTTTTTTCAGGAAAAAATGAAAAATCTTCGACCCGCAGAGTACCTTCCTGGCTGCTGATTATATCCGCATTTTCACCAAGTTTTTGATCAAAAGTATCGACAAAGCCAAACTTGAATTTTCAGCTAGACTTTGCCGATAATTTAATAATGCTTTTTAATAAAACTATTTCGCAGATTTATGTCAAAGTCAGCCTCTTGTGTTACGGAAAAATCTATATGAAATGAAAAGGCCAACTTTCAGTGCAGTATTTTTACCGTCGTCTATGACTTTTACATCGCGACCGTAATAATATAGGATTTATGTAAGAGTACAGCATTCAGTGCAGTAAAAATTCCATTTTCAATAAAAAGCTAAGGAGCCCGCGGAAAACCAAGCTAGAAAAATAAAAGTTTCCTACGATTTCAAAATTAAGACCTAAACAGTATGAAAATTTTCTAATTCCCATAAACTTTTACTACATCGTATATAATAAATAGCTACTCATATATTCCGCAATAATTGTACGCAGACATTTTTTTCACGTTGAAAGTTGAATAATTTAAAAGTTCATAAATTTTCGAGGCGCAATCATCAATATGCACGCGGGCCACTCGAATATTACCAGGACTTTATTTATTGACAAGGATTTGCCTCGCCGCAAAATCAGAATAAATCGATCACAGCGACGGCAATGTTGTAGCGAATCTTTCGAATCTCTCGTCCCCGTCCGAATACATTATTTATTACATCGATCCCCGCTCGTGACACGCGCAAAAAATTAGCGCAATACTCGCTCGTCCAAGTTTGCGCAGCGCCGGAAAAAAGAGAAGCAGCCCGCACTTGCGCGCGAAAAAAGTTAATAACAGATCGCGTATTTTAAGGCCGGTAGGGAATTCCGCGGCTCTCGATCATGCGCAGAGGCCCGTGACGTGGGGGTGCGTTTCACGCCGAGCCGAACTTTAATCGAACAACTTTCGGGTATTTTAATAAACACGCTCGCGCTCGACGTGAATGGGTCCTTGGTTTGATTGATGAATACCTTTCGAGCCGACGTGCGTGCGAGGGTATAAAAATTTTTTGACGGCTTCGCGCGCGTCAGGCTTCTTTTTTAAAGGCTTTGCCCCCGTCTGCCTGAATTTGCATTGAAGGTACCGAGCATTGTTCTTCCTATAGAAATCGAGTGCAAGTTTCAGCGCCATTGGAAATCGCACGTACTTGTTTATCAAATTTTGTAGCTGGGCAAATCGG
>JAPYZB010004761.1:0-10012 GCA_030522745.1 Eupelmus kiefferi | reverse complement strand
TATACTATTTTTTTGCCTAGCGAGGTCGAAATTACAACTTTTGTAATCGGGCGCCGTGAGGAAAAGTGGTACTTTCGCCCCGCTAGGCAAAAAAATATATTTTTACCCAATTACTTTGGAAAATAATTTTATTATATCATTTTTTCCTTTGTAACAACAAAATTTCTTTAATGAGAGTATGAGACCAAGTTTAACTAATATATATTTCGCTGCGTTTTTTAATGTGTCCCAATAATTTTTGTTTTATATCTGTACAAGTAACAGTTTAAATTGCACTAAATGTCATCCTGTGAAAGTGTAAGAATGTAAAAAAAATTATCTCATTATTTGAAGCTGTCGCATATAAAAGCATAATTACTTTGACTTAGGCTAGTGTTAAGAGAGACAAAGTAGCGTACAGGAAATATGGGTAATAATTTCGTCTCGAACGCGAAACACCTAAAGAAATAAAATAAGTAGTTGAAACCGAAAAAAATTAATCCAAAACCAATAACCCCTTTTTGTTACTGCAACCTTATATGTTGACTAGTTTTGAATTTCGCATAGCTATTTTGTATCCCTATTTATTTAAGTATGTCAGAGTAGTCCTGCTGCGTTTACAAATTGTTTCCTAACTTGTCATCAGTGCATGAAAAAACCTAAGCATTATGTTTTTTGTTTTTCGTTAAATTTTAACTTTTATATCGCAATGTGTTGCTTGTAAGGATAGCGACCGCAAGCACGGTGCAAAAATTTCATTTTCATTTGAATTTGTTCCATTTCTACTACGAAAAGCTACGAGATATGCGTTTATGACCCATTTACTTTCCTGTTACGATCCGTTCCCGGTCCCTGTAGATTTTAAAATATCGCTAATTTCTAACAAAAAGTTTATTTTCCCAATCTATCCTATGCTTTTTTAATAGCGATATCCTTTTACAGTATTTTCAACGTTAGCCGCACGTCGACAAGACGAAACTCGCTGTTATAACTTATAACTATAACCTTTTTTTTACTAACCTTACCTGGTCGAGCTGACATGCTCACAGACTTAGCATATACTCACAGATTTTTACTTTTTATCCGAATGTAAACGTAAATGTGCATTTTTGAGCGGGAAATTGAAAATTGGATATTTACTATATTATTGATACATTCTTAAAACTATTATATAAAATAATTACCAATGCGATTTGAATAGCGTGAGTATGTAAAATTTAAATTTTTCGCGGGAGATTGTAACTAATTTAGACTCGGTCAAAGCTCACCCTATCTGAATCCGACTAAAAATGCATATATGGTAAAAATCAGGCCCTGATCTGACCTGTAAAGATCAATCTTCAATAGGAACCAAAATAAATCATTCATTAGAATAATTCAAAAGGAAATTTTCTAAAAAAGATTTGATTAAAAAAGAATTCAATTATTAGAAAATGTAAGTATTTCTACGTACAAATATTTCATAATATTTATATACTGAAATTAATTAAAATTTTTATACAAATACTTTACTAGGCTTTATTCATCTTTAAAGAACAAATTTATATGAAATTTTACTTTTAATTTGATGTAAAAATGTACCTTTAATTTGAATAAGTAATTTTCAAATAATTTATTTCGTTGAAGGTCAATAAAGTCAAACAAATAATTTATATCGATATACAAAGATAATCTATTAACTATACTTATTTGAAGGAAATGAATCTAATAATAAATAAATCCTGCTTTAGTCTGAAGTCATAAATTTGAAGTTTTATGTATACGATTTTGATCTCTCAATGTGCCCTGCGACAAGATCGGCTTTAAATTATCGCTGACCATGCATATTTAATTTAGTCTTCAAAATCTTTTTAAATTCGGCCTCTCTCGATCATACATATTATATATCCAAAAAAGAATATCTCCCACCATCTAATCTACATAAGTCTAGAGTAAATAGAATAGAGTTGAGATATAAGAAGTGAGCGTAATGCTCTATTGACCGTTTTCGTATACCTATCTGTATACTTTTGCGAATTAAAAGGTTATGGTTACGATTATTTTTTAAACAACAAGTAACAGACGACAGGCGATAAATAATGTAGAGTTCATTACTTTTATGTGTCTTTTGTTTAAAGTGTTCCTCGCTACCTGCGTAAGCGACCGTCGTTATTTACGATGGTAAAGTCGCAACTAAAGGTAAGGTAGTGAGTTGAGGATAAAGATGCAGCCCAACAGTGCGACGTGCGGGTATAGGTTTTCTTTTAACTTTCTGAAACTTGAGTATTCACCGTAAATAAAGAAATTTTCTTCAATCCGTATACTACAAATATAATTTGTATTTATAACTTCAAAATATTACCGTGTATAAATCTGACTTGTAATAACTAACGAGGAGAGCACCCCATCTGTAGGTGATGGATTTTCTATGAAGCTTTGCAAAATGTTTCTAAGGTCAAATCTTTGAGAAATGGGCTTTTATTAAAATAGACTATAAGTTTTAAATACGACCCTTTAAGTTCAACAGTCTTATACATGTTATTGGAATTTTTTAGATAAAACCTTTTAGGTGCATAAGATGCAAGATTCTCAAATAACCATAAAGAAAAAAAGTGATCATTAAATTGCGTAAAACGAATATTACAACGCTAATTAAAATTTTTTATTAAATAGTACTTATTTTACGCAATATTAATATCAGTTTTTTTATTTCAAAATAGTACTTTGAAATATATATTTAAAATATTTATTTTTATTTTTGATTATCGCTGTTAAAATTTCAATTTCAATTTTCTTGATGTTCCGGAAATTTAAAAGGATCACTATTTTTTTATTCTTCTTATTATTCTCGAGTACTTTCAGATGAAATAGACTCCGTAAGTTTTACTTTAGGAATAATACTCCTGCATAACCGACTAGATTTAACTGGGTAGGTATTAATGCATTTTATATAAGGACAAAATTATGATTTCTATACTGTCTTCAATTTACTTTAATTGAAGTATAAAAATTGAAATATTTTCATACTATTGTCATCAAGCTCTAAACTACATGCACTATTGGACACTTTTATCACTTTTTGTTGCCCGCGAATAAAGATTTAATTCGCGCTGATTTAAATTTAGAGCGAGCAGTAGCATCCATTAGTAGCACGTGCTAGGCTTACTTAATTCTTTGTGCTTTCGAAGCTGTTTCGAGAAAAGCAGTGCATATTTAAGGATGCGAGCTCTGCTTACTGACCTATATTTTGAAAAAATATCTTGCCGTCATCTGGTTTTTCTACTCAAAAATTACAACTTGACATGCAAATTTTTTTAAATTAAAAATTTTGTATGTATAATAGAAAAAAAGTGTGTTTGCACAAAAATAGTTTGTTAAAGCTGTTAATATTTCGTAATAATAATTACAAATATTCTGTAATGTATTTTTATAATTGTATAAAACAATATGGTCGATATGAAATTTCCATAATTTCAGATAAGCGAACCGGGGTTAGTTTTTGAAATAAATTTGCAAAAGGGCTGAACAGCATAAGTAAAGATGTTTATTTTTAAATATCAATGCCTCTTCTGTATAAGTAATTTGAGACGAATATTAAAAAATCTTGGAAATACTATTTATTATTATCTTGTTAGTGGGTAAAGTTTATTCGAAAGGCACGTACTTAAAGGAGGGAAAAAGAAGATATAAGTGGATACTGCTTCAGGATGATCTATGTTATGTTTGATTATTGAACATTTTCTTTTTCTTTGAAATGAAATGATTTTAAAATAACAAAAATATTAGTTTAACTTGTAATTAGCTTTTTTAAATTGCATAAAAAATTAGTAGGTATAGAATTTTTTAGGATAAGAATTATTATTAAAAATGATGACAGATACAAGTTTGTATAAATATAATAAATAATAATAATACGTAAAGATAAGATTACGTAAGTAGAAATGAAAACTATTTTTAACATTTTAAAAGGAAACGTAATCTAATTTTTTCATTTTTATATCCTCATCGGAAGAAAAGAGCACCACCTTTCTCTGGACGCATTCGAGCGCATTGTCGTAATTTTTCTTCCTGAGTGTATATCCCAGTGTTGCTAAGCGCTATTTACAAATCGTTACTCACCTCTCATGCTCTTATCGCCTTTTCTCAGTGCCGCGATAACGCTGTATTATTACCTAGATGTGAACGCTGTATTATTTCGCCACTATGTAACTAAATTTTATTTTATTCAAAAGCATTGTAAATAAAATACAATATTTTTCTGTCGATTTTAAAATTATGTATTGAATTCAATATTGGGAAATTTGGCTAAGATAAAATGCGAATGAAACTTAGAATAATGTCAATTTTTATATTGTGAAAACAATGTACATAGATTTTTGGTCGGTAAATATATAAATACAAATAGAAAATTAAATCTTGGTCCTTAATGTTGAGTTATAAAATATTTGGAACTGAGTCAGTCATATTTTATTGGCATGAAAAATTTGTAATAAATATAATAAAACGTGTAATAAATGCTACCAGAAATGCTTTACATACAAGAAGAATAATACAATTTTGCATTATTTAAGAAAATTTTTCTTGTTCACAATTCTGATATTATAAGTATATTGTACTAGAATTCGTTTGTTTTGTTTCATAAAATGTAATATATCTGACATTATAGATTATACAAAAGTTAAATTTAGTTCAATAAAGTTGTACATTAACTTTAAAAATTTTTTTAATGGTATTCATCAATATTCTTTGTATAAAAAACTGTTCTTAGGCTTTAATTTCTGAAATAAATTGTAATATCACTTTATTATTATTTGAAAATATTATATAAGAACAAGAAGATGAGAATTTGTTTATATTCAATATAAGTGTAAAATAAATTCGATGCATGTTTTATATAATTATTATACATACAATTAATTAATAATTTAACATCATTTATGTACAATATTCATTAGAGTATTTATCTTTTACAAGGCTGAAAAATCTTAATTTTTCAGCCTAAATTTTGTGTATTATTCACAATAAATGTATTACTTACATTTGAAACCGTATTTTTGTTGTTGACTTTTCACAACAAATAACACTTGATGTATTTGCATAATTCAATCTTACCTATGATATATATTTACTATTTTTAAGTAGTAGCTTAATTTGCTTTTAAACATTTAACTGTTACTTAAAAATCAAAGTAAAATACTTTCTTAATAATTTCTGGTGTTTTAGACAACATCAATTTTATGTCCTTTAATCAGTTTCTAATATCGTTTGATTGAAACATATTTTATATAAAATTTTTATGCCTTCTTATTTATCTTTATTTTAGTATAGAAAACTTATATTAATTAAAAATAATTTTTGAAATTTAATTGCTTAATCTGTAGTTCATTAATTTCTAGATTATATTAATAAAATATTCTACAGAATGTTAGACGACATGTTTTACCTTAAAAAAATACTTCAATCACTCTTGGAAGTGATCACAAATAGATATAAAGTTATACAATAAATAAAAGTAAACATTGATTTACATATTATTTTATATACAGAGAACAATGCAAAATATGCTAAATCTCATGTAAGTACAATCGATTTTGCTCTAAAATTTTTAATTTTGTTATCTAAAATAGATAATTAAAAACTTTAATAATGATTTTAAAAAATCAATTTCTGTGATAAAATCAATAAAGCAGATGAAAACCTAAAGGACTTTTAGATAGAGGATTTTAATTATAATATCTTCAACTTAACTAGTTAATCAACAAATTGATTAAATCCATTGTACTGATTATAACAATTTAAAATAATGTAGACCCTGTCTAAAATGATTTAATAAATATCGTAATGCGATCATAGTGGAGTAGCTTTTGTTTTCGTCAGACCTTCATCTCAGCCTTAAAACGACATAGGTACTTAGCATTTAAAAAAATTTTCACACTTTCATCAGAGCTTTAACACTGCCAACTCACATGACCGACTGACTCCTATAGAGCCCTATCACTCGAACTCTCATTCCATAAATTCACATTTTTATCACATACTGAAAAATTATCGAATCCTCGAAGAACAAAAAAGCTTTGCTTCTTCTCTCCCTGCGGTACTCTACCTAAAGAGAGCAGCTACACTTATTTTCGGATTCATAGTCAGCCACTTTTAAAGTCCATAAATCGTTCCTCCCAGTTGCCATGTCTCGGCCTCCTCACGCGTGTCCGTTCCTCGGCTCGACCGACGCGGCCAAGCTTCGGCGCCTCCCGTCCTTCAGCTGAGCAGCAAGCGCTTCATCTGCAACAGGCGAACGTGTATAAGGTATATAGAGTTAGTCGTGTCACTGCCCTCCCGAGGGCTGCACGAACTTTTTGCGTGCAGTTAGTTCTCTGGTTTGCCCGACTACTGTCCAGTTGTGATGTATTTTGTAAACTCGGTTGTGAACTTTCGTTTGCTTATGTGGTTCTGAGTGTGAGGGTTTGAAGCTAGTGTTTTATGAAGAAATGCTTCAGTTTTGTGCAAATTCAAATTCAAATTTAAAATTTAATTTTAATAGAGCTATTTTAGGGAAATTTTCGAGTTGCATTGTGATTTTGAATCTCTTTAGTTGTATTTGTTTTAGAGTATTTAATAATTGTATCAGTCAATATATTCGATAAATCTATTATTCATTTTTCTTTAAACAAAAAATTATTAAGATTCGATTCTTGAAAACAGAAATTGTCTATTAATAAACACTAAAATTTTAATATGCTCGTGGCATATGTGCATATTTTAGAAGTATTATATTTTTATTATTACAAAAATATAAAATCCATTGGTGTAGTGTTTTTGTAGTGTTTGTTCAGCATACAACACAATTATATAAGGCATGCATTGAAATTAATTAAATTTTTTAACTGTAATATCTGATTATTTTACATTCTATGGTACGTTAATTTTAAAATTAAAAAAGATATTAAATTGTTGCAAATACTAATAATTAAAATTTGTAATTTCTGGCATTTCAACAACAAATTTGAACGTTATTACACTACACTACAGTTCCTTTTTATGTATAGCAGTCATAATGCAGAAACATACGTATAATACAAACAGAAAAATGAATGACGGCACAATAACTTTTTAATTAAAAGTGAGCATTTAAATTTTAATAAGCGATATGATTTATGGCCAATGGTTGTAGCATTTTAACGCACCATTTGAAAGTGTTTTGGATAAAGTTACGTGGAAATTAATTATCAGCTGTTCGTAAAATAGTTGACTAGTTGCAACGTGTAAAGAAAAGCAAGAAGATTCATAGCGTGTATTTTTAATCATTTTAATTATATGAAAGAAGCATAAATATGAAGATGAAACTGTTGTGTGCAGCTGTTCTGTACTTAAGCACAATTACAAGAGCTATTAAAGAGGGTTTGAGTGAGAGAGAGGATTCTGAGAGCTATAACGATGTCATACGTAAATATTAAAATGCTTTAATTTTATTTTTTCGACTTTACAAAGCTATAATAAGAGCTAATAAATTTTCAAAATTAAATTTTTAACAAAACTATTTAGTAACATTTGACTGCATTATAAAAACAAAAAATTGTCTGATAAAATGTCAAAATTTAAGCGTCTTGTACAACTTATAGCCCAACGGAGGACGGAGAGCTGTGACGAAAAATGCGCCGAAGCCTGCGTCGTACGGGGTTACGAATTCGGCAACTGCACTAGTCCGGAGGATGGGGTCAACCACTGCAACTGCTACGATACGGAGGTCTGCAGCTACGAAGTGGGTGGTTTCATTCGCATCGATTCCAGCTGCGAGTTAAGAAAGCATACAAAAGGCACCCGCGCAGAGCTGCCCTGCGTCGAGGAGTGCGAGCAGGAGGGTCATCTCGATGGCGAATGCAGGCCTACGATGAAGGGAACGACATCGGGTTTTTGCTTTTGCAAGAAGCTTGAGCAGGTCTGCGAAGAGGATGCGATTCAGTTAAAATACAGATGCTTAGAGTGTGAGATTTAGCTTTAGATGATATAGCTGCGATGAGCTAAGTGAAAAAAACTTACGTTTCGGTTTTTTTAAGAGTTACGAATGCTGTGATGAATGAATATTGCGTGCCAGATGGGATGTTAATGTTTCTTTGAGTTGTGTTAATTTTATTTTAAAATGTTAAGGATCATATGTAAAGTAAGATTAAAGAGTAGTAAAGTAATAGAGTGATTAAAAATAAATTGTACTGAAAAGCTAGTTAACTTTACTACATTATTACATATTACTACACATACTTGCTAACTCAAAATTCAAAATTACATCTAATACATTATGATTTTCTGAAGAAAGTATAAATATACCTAATTGTACAAGTCGTCTCATTGTGATTCCTAATCTAACGTAAAAAGTATTGAACATAAATCATATGTACAGAATAAATTTTCAATCTTTATAATTATGAGTAAATTTTTCAATTTCAAGAAAGAGTAAACAAAGCGACTTGTAACATCAACCAGATTTATACCTGTAATTTATTGGAAGCTTTCATATTTTGAGACGCGTTTTATGTTATAACAAAACTTTAGTGCATAATAAATCACTCATGTTTTCAATCAACAACTGACTAACTATCAAAGACTGTTCGACGATCAAGACCTCAATCATAAAAGCAAACCAAACTATAGTGAAATAAAAAGATACAATAAACTAATAGGTATCAAAAAATTAGCATCCTCAGCTCTTTAAAAATGTCTAAAACACAGCTACTTCGCACAGGCTCTCAAAAAGTACTCCCTCACAAGCGTCAAAAAATAAAGCATTCCGAAATTACCCCGCACATAATCCCGTCCTCGGTTCCTTCGTCAGCTTCAACACAAAAAAATCAGCACATTGATTATGTGAACTCGTCGATATGGCAAACCTAATAGAAGCGTACAGCGATAAAAAAACAGACCTGTGCTGAGACTGACCGATGGAGTAATCGTGGTCGTAGTCATGGTAGTTTCTGGAATGAACTGCACGTGCTTGCGCCCAGCTCTGTCACCGGCGCTTGGGCTCCGCTCGATGGTCAGCTGTGCTGGAATTGCTGTTGGGCTCTGGGTGGGGGTGGCCGTGGTGGCTGTGACACGGGTCTCGTTAGTCGGGCCGCCGCGTCGCGAGCTCAGGCAGGAGGTGGCCGTCGTCGTCGGCTGGATGGTGTAGCGAACCGCTGGCACCTAAAGCAAGACTAGCTGAAATGAGTCTGGGGAAGGTGCGTGTTTGCTGCTTAATGGTGGCTCTTAGAAGTGTTGTGTTATTGCTTTAGAACTGCAATTTTATTGCGGCTGAATGGCAAGTTTCTTTTTACTTTAATCTTGGTGAAAGCATTTTTTTGTACATTTTTAATACCGCTTTAATGAGAATAAGGTTAATGAATACGGTATTATAAATATCGATAAAAATTCGGTATAAAAATTTATATTATAGTGAAAGCATAAGAAGTGAATTATAAGTTTATAATCAGTGACTAAAAATGCCATTATAAGTGTATCTCAAGTATTGATTATTATGTGCTTAGGAAAAAATAAAACAGAAAAAAGTACCAAAGATTAACATTTAGAATGATTTCTTACCAACTAATTATTTAAAATTTAAAGTAACATCATAGAAATTAAAAAATATAAATGTGGAGAGCATGAGAAAATGTTCTAATGTTGAGTCTTTATGTTACTGCAATAACAAAGTGATCAATAAAATATTAATTTAATTAAAACTGAACAATTATATTAGAAAGCTCAACAGTATGAAGTTTAAAATCGATGAACCTGAAAATTAAAATGCATAACTGGTCACTAAGGGTAGCATTATGACATTTTTCAAAGGGATTTTATGCTTTTGTTTAAAATGCTGCATTTAATAATAAACTAATGCGAGTACAAATTGCAATATAAGATTTTAACTTTGTCTAAAAATGTTTGTTATTTAGAACAAAAAAATTAGCTTCCAATTTTATTGCACAACTAACAAGGAGAGTGTCTCAGATGCGGGTCATGGATCTTGCTGAAACTTTTTCAGGGTCTTCTTTGGCCAAAATAAGGAGACCCGTGTCTCAGGGTT
>JAPYZB010004759.1:0-18995 GCA_030522745.1 Eupelmus kiefferi | reverse complement strand
AGATTGTAGCTACTTCAAACATAATAAAAGGATTCATATATGGATTTAAGTTGAAAAAGATATTTTTATTTAACAGTATTCACATATTACAAAAATGTACATATTATATTTAAATATAATAACTTGTTATGCAATTGCAAGACATCTTTATAAGTTTATTTTGAGAGTGCACAATATATAAGTTTTGCAGTCGTATTTAATTTTATATAAACATAAAATTATTTATCACTTTACAAATAATATTAAAAAAAAATAAATTTCATCTTAAAGAATTAAAATGTGTGTATTTAAAAATAAAGAAAGGTGACATTTAAAAAATTTTAAATTGTTTTACCGAATTTTATGTAATAAAGTGTATACAGTTAAATAAATAAAAATGTATCATTAAAAAAATAAGACGTGTATTAGAAAATATAACGTGAAAATCAAAAAATGACAATAAATAAATATGCACTCATAGCAACTTCATAATTGAATATTTGAAGCTTAACCTTGAAAATTTTTGCTACTAGTAATTAACTTCATTAGTTAATTAAATAATATTTATCAGTACAACTTACAAAGTATATATCGCATATAATATTCGTAAACAAATATACAATCAAAACGAAATGGATGAAATGCAGATCAATCTGTTGCAGAGTATAAGATTTCATTTATGAACCGTGAGTAAGCTGGTATTCAGTTGCAACATATAATAAGAATAAAAAAACATGTTTGCATGGATATGAACATATTATATTTACAAATATAATTTTTTTAATTCATTTTCTAATAACTTTTCGCTAAATCGGTAATTAATATAAGATTCTCATTCTTATGCTACATCGAAAAATCCATTATTAATTCATATGCATTTTAAAAATTCAGTCAATATGTTATAATTTCATTTGCTTGCACGCCTGCAACAGCGCACTAAGAGTGTAAAAAATTCTTATAGTCAATTAATTAAAATATATGTTCTTTTTCTTTGGATTAGAAATATAGACTTTTTCACACTTTGACACTAGACATCTGACTCATATAGTTCAGATGAATCGCACATAGTTTATGCTCCTCTTACGCACTTCTTTGCAGTCGCTCTTTTAATTAAACTCTCATTTCTTCCATTTTTTTTTAGTATCTCGATGCTCGTTCTCTATTGAATAGCTGTTGTTGTTTATTTACAACTTTACCTACTAATAGTTTCATACAAGAATAATCTTGCAAAAGGACTGATATATATGTTTACAATTTTTCTTTAGAATTACATGCTTAATTGAACTTCTGAAAATAATTAATGCACAACACTTTTTGTTCATAAATATTTGTATATGGCGACAATTTACGTCAATTGTTTTCCGAACAGTGCTAAGGAGTCATAATCGCTATTTTTCCCTGCCAAGCCTCATAAGGACATTTCAGTACTTAGCACAAAAATTTACATCAAATATCTATCGCTAAGGCGGCGTTCATTATTATTGCTTGTGAAAAATATTTATGTTACATCAGGTATGTTTGCAATAAACAAACGCCAGAAGGGAGAGTATTACCAGAATAGAAACTCCATGATGATTCTTTAACTTAATTTTAAATTCTTTAATAAAGTAATGTTAAGTCGAAATTTAGAATTGATTATTAAAAAGTTTCTAATTTCTTAGTCTAATGTCATCAAATACGCTTTGAAACGTCTTGTGCACATTTTGAGTATTTAGCCAATACTCTAACAATTTTTTTTTAAAAGAGCTATAAAATACTGAAGTATTAATGATTACAAATTTGTTTCATTTCAGATATTGCAAATAAATTTCAATTTCTGTATTCTGTAATTGATTAGTATTTGAGCAAATATGCAATAAATACGTGCACTGCTTGCTCAATAATTATTTGTGCGTCTTAAAAAAAAAGATTCGAGCAACATACTTCAGCTTTGTCGAAATTTACTAATATCATTTTGCTTATAAAAATTTGTTTGTCTATGCATCATTTATTATTAAAAAAATAAAATGATGCTCAATTAATTAGGTCTGCTGCCTACTAGATAAAGCCCAGCCCTACCTTGTTGACGAGAATATATTAATTGTACCACTTGTATTGCGTTTTCTTACAAGACGAGCCGAAACTGTAAAAAATTTATTAATTATAAAAAAAAAGTGAAATAACAGATTTTTATTAAACTTATTTTCAAATATTTACCAGCTGCATCTTGGGGTGTCAAAGGTTTTTCTATAACTTTTTGGAAAACATTCATCCATTCTGCTCTGTCTTCTTCATTTTGAGCTGAAAGGAGATAGCTTCGATCGGGTGTTTCAAGAGTAAAAGAAAAGCCTTGATCACGCGCACCTGGAGGGACGCCGATTTTTACTGCATATCCTTCAGATACATGACCCAAGAATATTTCACCTTTTGGGTGTGCATCCTTAAAATAAAAATTTTAAATTTAATTTTTAAAAGCACTAAATAAAATTCTAATACATTTTGTTTTCAATTTACCATAGGATCATCGTGATACATTAATTTACGGCCATCCAAAGTAAACCATCTTTTTTTATATGCATCTGAATATCTTGGTCCTGTTTTCCATAAAAATCCTTCTCGTGGAAAATCTTTAGTTAACTGACAAAGTAATTCTGATTCAGTTGCACCTGGGTAAGCTACCTGTAGACGATGCAATTTTGCACATCTTATTGCTAAATACCAATTTGTGATAATTTCTGGATCTTCGTGATAAACATAAATATGCCGAGTGGTTCCATCTTTCAAGAATGAAATTTGGAGACTATTTTGATTATTTGTTTTAGGAGGAGCAAACGATACATTTAACTCTGATATCCGCAATACTGCTTTAGGTTCCTTTAGAGCACAATAAAAATTATTTAAAATACTAATAGCATTAGTTCCTTTATGTATTCTTTAAAAGTAGTGCTAATTACAATATAAATAAAATATAATTTACCTTATTTTCTTTAACATAATACTTTAAGGTATCTTCTGCCTCACTTAGCACAAACTTTCGTGGATGATATTTTGGATCCTCTTTACCTCGTTTCATCAAAAATCCTTCCATAAATCCAGATACATACTGATTTTGTCTTTCTGGATGGCAAAATTCTTGCCGCTCATATTTTGCTCTAATCCACTGTTCTACCAATACTCTGTAAAAATACAAAATCACTTAGATTTTATCCCACTGCATTATGTAATAAGAACATGAATCTTTTATTTACTGAGGTGAATCTTGGTTTGGTCTTCGATAACAAGGTGGAACTCTCTCCTCATAATGCAATCTTGCTGCTGCATTTCCTACTTCCCGAACTCTAGTCACTTGCGAGTCTTCCCACTTGTCAAGTTTAAGATGCTTAACTTTTGAAATATGTGCCCCCATAGAGCGATGTACACCAGCGCATCTTGTGCACACAAATATTCCTATATTGTAAGATGCCCATTCTGGATCTAAAAAAATACATTTACAAAATTTCAATAACAAGATCAATAAAAAATGCTGCTTTCTTATTAAAAAAAAAAAAATAATTCGTTCCCTCCTCGAGAAGCGAGGTGCTCTTTATAAGTGAAATGAATCATCAAGGGAAACCCCATGATAAAGTGATAAAGTCATGCAAAGAACGTTACACTTTCGGACCCTAAAACACTATGAAAGCCTTTTTCCAACCTGCTACTTTCCAAAAAAGACTAAAATCCAGCGTCTGACAATGCAGCAAGTAAACTAGTAGCACAACAAACAAGCGAATGTCAACAAATAACAATCTAACGTTAAATCAGCGGCTCGGCTGCATCGCGCGCAGCCCGCGAGTTTTCGCGCTATTATCAAGGTAACAGGTAGCCCTCAGGCACGAAAGTCAGATCGTTGGAAAGACAAAAGAATGGAGAATCGTGGAAGGCTACTCACTTCTCGCTCCGCAATCGGCGCACACGTTGTTTCCGGGTTTTTTTAAAAGTTCTGCCAGCAGCTTTTCGTTAGGGTCCGCCATCTTGAAACACTCGATGTCAAGTGTAAAGTTGCCGCAACACTCGCGTTCGGCGCATCTACATGTGTATATATACCTATATATAAGCGCACTACGTAACTATATATATATATATATGCTACAGACATATGTAAAAAGCGCGACGACAACGACCGAAGAGTTAGCTCCGGAGAGCTGAAGTGTATATGCACCGAAGTTGGTCGTATATATATTTTGAAATACAGGGTGGGGGGCTTCAATGGATGTAAATGGGTAGGGGGGATTCTAGATGCGTACAAAGTTGCAGTTGCAGTATGTGAATGACGTAAAATGACGTGCAATATGCGATATTTCATTGTTTGGCTCCGGCTTTTGCTACAATTGAAACTGAAATTTAATACCGATGACGTAGAGTTCGGGGGTAGAGTTTTACTGATTTATTGTAATTTGTAAGATGTTGACGAATGCTTTTAATGAAATTTTAAATCGTGTTAGTGAGAATTGTTGTTTTGGATCGTTTACGATTATTTTACGGGTCAATCGCTGAATCTTTTCATTCATAATTATTTTTCTTTCTGTAAAAAATTTCTAATTAGATTTATATTTTGCGATATTTATACTTTTTCGTATTAGGCCAAATAAATAAACAAAATAATTTTAAATAGATTATTTATTTATAAAAACAACAATAAAATTATTTGACTGATTTATAAATATTTACAAGCCTATGTACAATATTTATACACTAATAATATAATATTTAAGTCTTGATAGTTGATTAAGTCTTTTAACAATTATATTGATTATCTATAAGCTTTTTCACAGTTTTGACGAGCAAGCTCAGGGAAAAATTGTGAATTATATTTTTGTTTGAATACTGGCTTTGTACCATTTTCTTGAGGAACATTTTCACCTTTTACTTCTGCTAATAATGCTTGTGCTCTTAATCTTTCTCGTTTTTCACGTTCTAATCTTTCAGCTCTCAATTTTGCAATATCTACTCTAGGTTCTTCTGCTTCTTTTTCTTTCTCTTTTTTATGTTTTTTTGATTTTTTATGTTTCTTGTGTTTCTTATGTTTCTTATGGGACTTGCGATCATCGTCGCTTGAATCACTGCTAGCTGATGATTTATATTTTTTATGGGATTTATGATCATCATCACTAGAGTCACGAGCTGAATGTTTACGTTTTTTTCGATATTTATGATCTTCTCCACTGGAATCATCACTAGTTGAAGACTCACGCTTTCTTTTTTTATTATTTCCATATATATCTTCACGTTTAAATTTGTAACCTTCAACTTTTATCTCAGTTTTTTCAATTTTTATATCTTTTTTTAGAGCATTTACTTTGTTTTCAACTTTGATGTTTGGTTTATTCTTATTTTTTAAATTTATTATATTCAAATATCTTTTAATATCTTGCATAGGATCCTCCACAGCTTTCCTGTTCGGCTTAACTTCAACATTTTTTTCTGGATCATTAATGCGTCTTGGTACTTCATTATACCAGCTTTTACTAACAGCTTCCTTAACACCTTGGCCGAGGTAAGTTAACAATCCTATCTGCTTCTCATATTTTTCTTGTTCTTCTTTTTTCTCTTTTTCGTAATCTTTATTTGACTTAGTGTGATCAACACCACCTTCTTCTAACTCTTCAAAAAAATTAATATGCATTGAAACTTTTGATGTACTCTGCTTTGGTTCTGAATCAGTATCAATTATCTCTGAAATGTCAACATTATGTTTCTTTCTAGACTCATTTCTTAAAAAATTTCGCCTTGCTTCACTTTCCTAGAATAGGAATAAATATAAATAAGTTAGTAAGAATTTTGACTATATTAAAATCTAATAATTTAAAGATACTTTTTATTGTTAAATATCAAATTACTTACAGCTTTATCTATCCGAGCTTGTTCAACTTTTGCTTGCTCTGCAGCTAAAGCCTCATCTCGTCGAACCCTGGCAATGTTCTCTTTTGTTCGAACATGCCATCTACAAACAAATTAATTATTTATCTTTTTATGTATATTTTATGTATTTGAAATAATGTAAGCATAAAGTGACTTAAACTTAGCAATTTTTAGAATAAAACCATTTAATATTTACCTTTTTTTTGGCAAAATATTCATTTTGATCAAGAGTTTCTATCAAGGTTAAGTTGATAAAATCATTGAATATTTTTATTCAATACACGTTTGATGAGCTGTTTCCATATATTTTATGGAGACAACATTCAATGTTGACCAAAGTAGACAGCGTCTACGTTCGCCGTCTGCTGCAGTATGGGTCCAGCAATGTACTATATATATATGTATATATAGTTTGTGTTCTGAGCTTCTGAGAAATGTTATAGGCAAATCCCTTTTTGAAGGTACACATTAGCGCCAAATGCAGTTCTAATGATCCATAAGGTGGTGAAAGTTGGAACTTCTATAATCGGAGAAAAATGCAGTTTATGTATTGTATAAACACGAAAAATACAACATTTTTTATTTATTTTTGTTTAACTAGAAATTTAAATTTACATAGTAATTTTTTTTATTAAAAATGGAATAAATATTAAAGAAAACAATAAAAACTAATCAACATTATTGCTTATGACGCTGGAATTGAGTATTTAGTAATAAAAGGAATAAATGGAAAACAATCATTATTTTTTTTGTTAAAAAAACATTTGAACTGTTTCAAAATTTTTTTACTTTTAAAATAAAACAAGCATTTCGTCATACCTATAATTAAATTTTATAAAAGAATCATTAATCAAAATATAAACACGGCAAAAATTATATTTTGTTAGTTTATATATATATATATATATATATATATATATATATTTATCATACTTGCAAATCTGCCTTACCGACTGCAATGGAATCACATGCGCAATATCCAATATAATATCTTACGCATGGTCTTACGTCAGTTTGGTTGTTGACGTGTCCAAAGGCTTGCGTGAGCATCACGCAATAATTCATTTCTCTAACGCTACCCAAAAAATGTGAAGTTTTTGGTCATGTTTTTGTTACTCTCAAGAAAGATAATCCGCAACACAGGATTTTTCATACCGAAATTACTTATTTTAACCTTCATTCTCGTAATAACACTTGTTTTCGTAGCGAGCGATGGAGAAACCAACCTCAAAGCGATTGACATTCAGACGACAAATGGAACTGCGTCGGAAATTGATAAGAATGCAATCGATGACAAGACGAAAGACACGGATACGAAAGTCGCAACCAACGAGACTAATCAAAGTACGGTGATACAGTCGTCAACGATAGCTGCAGATGCAGCTGGAAATCCTTCGTTAGATAGTACAATAGCCAAAGATTCTACAAAAACTTCTACAGCTAAGCCTTCGAGTACTTCTGCGAGAAGTGTTTCAGATGACAGCAGTCCTTCTGTTGTAGCCGTATCTACACAAAGTAGCGATGCTACTAACGCAACAAATACTAGTACAACCACTGCAGCTCCTGCGCCTGCTGAGCCTGTGTTACCAGATAAAGGCTCAGCGGAGGAGGAGCACAATAGTTCAATGTCTATATTTTTTGTACTTTGCGTCTTGGCACTGGGTATCCTCTTGATACACTTGATGCTGCAAACAAATTTTCAGTATTTGCCAGAGTCAGTAGTTATAGTTTTTCTAGGTGGGGCGATAGGAATGGTTATAAGTCTGATGTCCCATCAAAATATTGCAAATTGGAGAAAGGAAGAGGCCTTTTCTCCAACAGCTTTTTTCTTAGTATTATTACCACCAATTATTTTTGAATCTGGATATAACTTGCATAAAGGAAACTTTTTTCAAAATATTGGAAGTATTATGGTTTTTGCGATATTTGGTACAGCTATTTCTGCTTTTGTTATTGGAGCAGGAATTTACCTCTTAGGATTAGCAAAAGTGGCTTATAAGCTAAGTTTTGTAGAAAGCTTTGCTTTCGGATCTCTTATATCGGCTGTGGATCCTGTAGCAACAGTAGCTATTTTTCATGCGCTTGATGTCGATCCAGTTTTAAACATGTTGGTGTTTGGAGAATCAATATTGAATGATGCTATATCTATTGTTTTAACAACTTCCGTTTTGCAATCAAGCAATGCTGCAACAACAGGAGAAGCTATTATTTTATGCCTTAACAGATTTTGCCTAATGTTTTTTGCCTCAGCTGGCATTGGAGTTGTTTTTGCTTTAATGAGTGCATTGCTTTTAAAACATTTTGACCTTAGAAAAAATCCGTCCTTGGAATTTGGACTTATGCTTGTTTTTACCTATGCACCTTACGTACTGGCTGAAGGAATACAATTATCAGGTAAACTATAATTAACTATAATTTACTTTTTTTAAAATAAAAATAATAATATTCTCTCTAAAAATATTTTTTTATTCTAGGAATAATGGCAATTCTTTTTAATGGAATCGTAATGTCCCATTATACACATTTCAATCTTTCAACTGTTACACAAATCACAATGCAACAAACTATGAGGACCCTTGCTTTTATTGCTGAAACTTGTGTTTTTGCATACCTTGGACTAGCACTTTTTAGTTTTCGACACAGGGTAAAATAAAATTTATTTAATTAATTATCTGATATAATAATTTTTCAATAAACAAATAAAATTCATAAAAACATAAATTTAAAAGAAATTATCAACGTGCTTAAAAGTGTTAAATTTTTATTATTAAATAAAATAGTTATTATTACTAAAAAATAATGTTAAATAAATTTTCTAGGTTGAACCAGCACTAGTCATTTGGTCTTTAATACTGTGCCTTGTTGGAAGAGCTGCAAATATTTTCCCTCTTGCTTTTCTTGTCAATCGATTTCGTGAACATCAAATTACAAAAAAAATGATGTTTATAATGTGGTTTAGTGGATTGCGTGGAGCTATTTCTTATGCATTATCACTCCACTTGGATTTTAGTGATGAAACGCGTCATGTTATAATCACAACAACTTTAATCATAGTACTTTTTACTACACTAGTTTTTGGAGGATCAACTATGCCATTACTTAAATTTATGCAAGCCGAGAAAAAGCCGCGAAGCAGTAGACGCAAAAGAAGAGAAAAGGAAATTTCACTTAGTAAAACTAGAGAATGGGTTAGTATGTTAAGGTTTCAAATCTTTAAGAGTAATATTTACTTTTTAAGCTTTAGAGGATTAAAAGAGAAAATTTACCTCAGATAAACTTTTTAAAAGGAGTCGTACCTTCTTTAATCTCAACTAAATGTGTTATATTAGTACAAATTTTGAAAAGGAGCCATCTCTACTAGAAATTCCATCTCGGTGAAATGACTGAAAAATTTATAGCCGAGTTCATTCCTTTGAAATTCATTGAAATAGCTCCTATTCAATAATAATTCAATAACTTTACTGAGATGAATCCCTTCCAAATATTTCACTAATGACTTTTCCATACATTTCTGAGATGACTGCTTTCTCCTTACAATTGACTAAATATCTTTGTATTTAAAAAACATACTTGTCTTATGTTATTAAAATATTTGATTTATGTTTTTAGGGTCAAGCAATTGATTCTGAGCATCTGTCCGAATTAACTGAGGAGGAAATGGAAGTTTCATTCTTACAATCGCGCATTCGCGGTTTTGCTCGTTGGGACCTGAAGTTCTTCATTCCCTTTTTTACACGTCGATTTACTCAGCAGGAACTGAAAGATTGTAAATCACAAATGACTGATTTGACAAATCAGTGGTACCAGGCAATTCGTATTAGTCCAATTGAATCAGATGATGATGCTACAACTGTGTCTTCAATGCAAATGCAAAATAATGATAATGTATTCTCTGAAAGTAAAAGTGAGACTCGAGATGTAAAACCTAAAAAAGAACGTCCTAGTCATGGCTCGATTTTAAGCATCTAGTACTTAATTAGTTTAATAAAATTTCATGAACAACAACATGGACTGTTTGCACGGGTGCCAAAAATGATGCAGTATATGTTGTTCATTTTATGATAAAAGTCATGACACGCACAATTTTATTTATGACTTTAAAAAGAAGGAGTGCGCCTAGTTTTAAACAATTGTTTTATGATTTACTGTCATGAAGCAAGCTTTTGTGATTTGTTAAAGAGTTGAGTATTCATTTCACTTGTTATTTGGCTTGAAAATTTTAATTAACATTAAGTTTGAATTTTCATTATCATCTACAAAACTAAGTAATCAAAAGTTGCAGTGAGTGTTACTCAATTTTTTATGTTTCTTATACTATTATCTATTACTTTATTATTAATAGAAATTTTAACATTTCCATGATTGTGATAAAAGATACGTATAATATATTTATTCTCAGATAAAATTTTTACGCTTTCACGATTTTCTAAGCCACGAAAAGCGTGTAAGACTTGTATACGTAATGTATATCAATGTATATCAAAAATTGTATATACAAAAGCAACTTTATTAAAAACTTCAAAGTTTAACTCTGCTAAAATGTCATATATCTTGTAAAGCTTTTTGTCTTATAAAAAAATGTACTAATTCAAATCTAATCAGCTGTACTTGTACAATAAAATGTTACGTTTTTAAAATTATACCCAACCACCTTGCATTTTATTCACAAAAAACCACCCAAAAAAAATCTCCCGAAGGACAGCGCCGCGCGAAAGGGTCTCACAGTAGGTATAATACAAAAGGGTATGCAAAAAAAAAACGATACCGAGGGAACCAGTTCCGTGAGAATTCGGCGCTCTTCATTATTAAGTACACGTGTGTGCGCGGGGCCAGGGCGCGCGCGTGTGTGTAATTAACCAGTTGACGCAGACATCGAACTGAGCTGAAATACTATAAGCACGTCAAGTTTTGAGACTCCCGCCTTCCGCGCTGAATTTTCGTACTTGCGCGCTAGTAGCGAATAAAACGCGTTCGTATCACATGTTGATGCATGTGCACGCCTGCAGCCCCCGACAACGTGTGTATACTTTTTCAACGTGCGTGTGTTTACCGAGTCCGTGTGTGTGAGTGCGCGCCCGTGATTTCGCGGAACTTTGAAAAATCATAGGGAAAACAGAAGAGAGACGGAGGGGAGAATTTTTGCAGGATGTCGGTGATAACGAAGACTTTTAAGAAAACGCCCATTTACGTCGTTGAGCCGCATAATGAAGTAAGATTATTATTATTTGACGATTGGAAATGAAGTTTTTGAGAATGACGCGAGTTTGTGCGTTGGAAAAATGCATTGTTTCGATTGTCTATTGTGCTTTTGCAATTTGTTTACATGTTCAGTTTAGTGCCGGTAGACACATGCGTCATAACCTCAATGATTTAAAAGAATACGTTAGTTTTGTTTATTAATTTATTGTCGCGTGAATTTTATCTTATCGATTGTTCGTGACAGGTTTTACATAAATACATAATTGTTTAGCATTTTTATGATTTTGGCGCAAAAAAGATGTATTTTGCGAGCGGACAGCACATCGAGCGAGCAGTTGGCAGTTGCGCTTCAAGCGGTGACCAACAGAGGTCGCAAAAAATTGTACGCGGGAAGGATTTCATGGAATTTTAAGAATTAGATTGTAACTATTTTATTAAACGTCTTTTATATAATAATAATACAGTAAGAATTAATAAATTTTAATACGCCAAACAAAAAATCCAAAAAATGGAATGATTTGAATTTACTGGTATTTTGCGAGTGGGCAGCGTTTCGAATGAGCGGCAGTTATATTTGAATCCGTGACCAAGAGAAGTTGGAAGGATTCCATGGCATTCTAAGAATTAGTTTGTAACTATTTTATTAAACTTCTTTTATATAACAAAAATATAGTAACAATTAATAAATTTGAATACACTAAACAAAAAATTTCAATAAACGCAGTGGTTTGAATTTACTGGAATTTTGCCAACGGCCAGCGCATCGAACGAGCGATTGGCAGTTGCGTTTCAAACGGTGACTAACAGAAGTCGGGAAAATTTTAACCGGGAAGGATTTTATGAGATTTTAAGATTTATTTTGTAACTATTTTATTAAACGTCTCTTGTATAATATAAATACAGTGAAAATTATTAAATTATAATACATTAAACAAGAAAATCGATAAAAAACTGCAATCATTTTAATAGAATACCTATACAATATTGCATTAACGTTCGCGGAGGTAACGATGATCGCATTAAGGTAACAATTGGACATTTAATATAAAAAAATCCAGATTTAAATTTCAAACTGTTTTAGAATCTAGTTTACTAATTAAACACTCATAAAAATAACTAACAAGGAGAGCACCGTGGATGCAGTGGTATCCCTTGGCTAGGATAGGAAAAATGACCGTTACTTTTTATTCGAATATTTATTTGAAATTATCAGTTTTTTATCCAGTTTTTAGCTGAAACTGAACTTATATGTACACATTGAATATTATTTATATCAAAACGCCTTTTTGTGTATAATACGTTGAAACTTTGGAAGTACCCGATTGTTTAATCCCGGCACTGCGGCGTTCGAGAATAAGTTTTACGCACGGTTCAAGAAATTCTTTCTTTCCCTCTCTAATGCTTAATATACAATTAAATAGCTTTTTGAAAAGTAAAATTAAAGATTTTAAGATTTTGCATCAACATTTTTGTTAAACTATTTTGTAATTAATGTTATTCAGACAATTAAGAATTTTCTGTAAAAAAAGTCTATGGTAATTTTTTTTTGTTATAAAAAAAACTAATTGGAATTTTAAATATAATAAAATAAAATAATATCAATTTTTATTCCGTAATATTGCAAAAGTAGCATATAAACACACGATTGTGATAAAAAGTATTTAAAAAATTCAATAAATAAAGCATTATATATTTTTGTTTTTAAGATTCTACCTTTCATCTATCGATGTATCGGATCGAAGCATCTTCCATTTGAAGGAAATACTTTTATACATTTGGACTCCCATCCAGATATGCTTCTGCCGAAGGATATGAATGCTGATCTAGTATGGAAGAAACATGATTTATTCGAGTAAGTTGTTATATTATTGAATTTCGAATTTGCTTTTTAAAATTATTTTGTATCTTTTTTTGGCTTTTTTGGTTCTCTTGACGAAAAATATAATTCGAATTTGATGTTTTCACTTATGTAGAGTTCTTTCGAAATTTTCATACTTGAATCGAAATACTATATTTATATAATATCTTATGGTCTTGTATTTTAATATTAAAAATAACTTTATTAACAGTGAGATCAGCATTGAAAACTGGATGCTACCTGCTGTGTATGCTGGCCATTTTACTACTATCATATGGGTAAAGCCACCATGGGCTAATCAAATGGTTGATGGAGTCCGGAATTTCCTTATTGGCAAACATAAGGAGAGCGGTTTAATAAGGTGAGCTTATACCTGATAATTTAATGAAGCGCATATATCAACACTCATCTTTGTATGGAGTAATGGATTATTTTGTCTCATAAATGTAATTAATTATTTATAAATAAATACACAAATTTTATATATATATATATATATATATATATATATATATATATATATATATATATTTATAAATAATTAGTTACATTTATGAGACAAAATAATCCATTCATGTAGAGCAAATGAATGAATGTAAGTTTTAGATAATATAAATTTCAAAATGTCAATACTTTAAATTTATAAAGTAATATTAATTAAAAAGATATTTTACGTAATTTTAAATTATGATTAAAAATAATTAATGATTAATTAAAAAGATATTTTACGTAAATTTGGAAAAAAACGAAAAGCATATTCTATAAACTTGAATAATGTATCATATGCAATAACATATTTACTTGAATAAATCGAAAAGTGTTCCATATAAGTAACTGATTAGAACAAATTTTAATTTTTTTTTTCGTGAGTGTATTAGTTAGTAAATATTTTTACTTAAAAATAACACCTTTATTCATTTAATTCTAAGCTTCAATCATTTTTTTACTCGTGTATTAGTTGATATGATATTTGATTTTAATACCATACAAATATTTATCCATATATTAGTATATATTTGTTAATTTATGTCCAACTTGATATTATTCCATAAATTTGCATTCTGCCTTAGCAAATGTTAGCTAAGAAAATATGTGCGTTTAGAATTATTTACGTTACAAAAATCAGTTCCTTCTCAATAATTCAGAAGTTTCAAATGACCTTAATGTCATCACGAAGAATTCCCGCGCTTTAAAATTATCTTCGCACCTGATTCCCTTCAACACTCACTCTGTGCATATATAACTAAGCTCAAAACACCTACTACCACCAATATCAACCTAACTCCAGCTCACAAATGCAAGATAAATAATTGTTAAACTCCTCCTCACCACCTCTCTCTCTTCCTCCAATCTTCTTGCAATTGGAACAGAACTACTCACATCTTTAACTCCACAAACTTACCATCGCTCTTCGCAACCCTCCTCCACTTTGTACTCTTTGTCGCGAGAGCAGAGAGTGAATGACCTCGACGACACAACGAAGAATAGCTACCACTCGGGCGCTCACAGAACAATCGTCAGAGCGCTCCCCGGCCGAACACCGGTAGGCGGTCATTTTTCAGCGTACGCCGCGCACTTGAGATATATAAGCGCGCACGAGGAAGCGGATGCTGTGCGTGGAAGCACGCGCTCGTAGCCGATCGATAGAACGCGGCTAAGATTGATGAGGAGAAAGGTGAAGCTTGTGTGTCCTGTGAAACCGCTTTAGGATCGTTTTGAAAAAAAAGAAAGAAAGAGAGAGCGAGAGGGACGAAGGGGGAATAGGAATGCCGGTTAATTTGTTGCCGAGCTTTATCCGGCATCGCGTCACTCTGCGCGCGCGCGAGCCTGCCCTTTTTTGCATACCGCCGCGGCGGTTCTATACGGAGGCCGGCTTGTCGTGTCGTACACGAGGGCACACGTGCGCGCATGCCTTTCTTTCCTAGACGCGCGCTAAGCTGGAGTGCACTCGCTCCTGTGAGCAGCGTCTACGTTGCAGCGGTTGCTGCTACTGCTACCACGTGTGTTATCTACGTTTGGCGGTGTGCGTCAGTGTGCTGCGGACTCTAGAAGAGTAGAGGATGTTTGGAAAAGCAGAAATGGGAGAGCTAGAAGAGCGAGTATTTACCGTGCGACGATGCGCGATTTTTGCAGGAAAGCATGATGCAGAGAGCTCGTTTCACAGTTGTGAAAGAGAGGATTTTCAATTTTTGCTGGGAATAGAATAGGATTTTATTTAGCAATGAGATATTTCTGTATCAAAGTTGGTATTGTTAAATTCTTCAACAACACACATAACGTTTTCGAAACGTTGTATATATGTAATCGCAGTGGATAACGTTTTTAAAAAGTTGAAAATGTCCGCTAGCCTTTTTTCGACGTTATGTGCTATTGGGGATGTATTTTACAAGATTTTGAAAAACAAGCAAAATTATTAAATAATTGTACTAGAAATTTGCCTAGTACTAACAATATGTATTGAATTTCATTTTTAAACAAAGATCAAACATTTCAAAACCACTGTTTAACTCCAACGGAGAGTATACACGCGAGTCGCATAACAATGAAAATACGTGTAATTACATTTCAAGAAGAAATTATTGCCTAGACGCCCAAGTAGCCCGATGATAAATATGCAACTTTAAAGTCTCCCTCTCAAGCTTTTGCTCTCTCTCTCTTTCTTTCTCTTGAGCACATGGCGTCTTACTAACTGTGACCTAACATTATGCACAAGGCCTGGGGGCCTGTGCAGCTCAGCAGCGCGGCAAAAATGGCAAAAAGTCGAGGCCTCCGCGCATACACGCGCACAGAAAGCTATCGCGCCTCGTCTATTTGTCAAGTAGCAGAAAAAGCATAGCTATCCGCCTTGTCGAGATTGTCCTCGGGCCATTCGAATGCCCTCTTCTCTCTGCGCGTTTTTAGTTTTCTTTTCACGCGCTCTTATATCTTTTTTTTTAGTTTTTGTTCAGAATTATGACAGTGTGTGTTTTAAAAAAATAATGATGCATATCAAAGGTGGAGCTTTGAAAAATTTTAATGTACCGAATAAGCTGTTTTAATAAGATGCATTCATAAAATATTAAGTTTGTTGAATATCAGAAGCGATTGAAAAAAAGAAAATAACAAAACTTATTTTCATAAAATTTAAAATCAATATTTGTAATTTAAAAAAATATATTAAGGCACTTTTGAAACTTTTTTCTGATTATACCGACCTAAGAGACTAATATATTATTGAATTTAAGAAACCAGTTTTAATACGCTTTTTTATTTTTGAATTAACTTTTGTAACACAAGACTGCAAAATAGCATTTTTTTATAATTTGCGAATTAATGGGTATATTAAATTATAAACATACATCCCCATTTTTTAAATTACCTTACCCTAGTCTGAAAGGAATATAGTCACAATAACATATATTAGATTTTAATAATTTTTCGATGCAAATATTAACCTTTTTTATTGGCAAGGCACAGTAACTAAATTTAGACAACATGACAATATAACACCGCTGCTTTCGAAAATATGTCCACATAGAAGGCCTATGGTTGAAATTCCGTTAAAGCACACCTAAAAAGCAAAAACTAATAAAAGGAAAATAATTTTTACAATTTGCTTTTCTCGTAATTAGATTAAATTTTAAAAAATAATTTCTTAAAAAAAAAAGTTATTTAATTAAAATAACAAGGATTGCACATTTTGTAATGAATACATTATGTAATAAATCGTAAATGAATGAAAAAAAATTGAACCAATTGTTTAGAAAAAAACATTTTTTTAATTTTTATAAAGTCAAGAAAAGTCATACATTTTTTTGCTGTGAAGATCTACGTTTCATGACTTATACCGTTATTATTCATACTGAACACTTTTGAATTTCTTTGCTACATAAAAGCCTTATCTTTTTAAGAAGTAGCTTCCGTAAATACTTGAATATATTGAGATAAACTGTACTTAAATCTAATTCTAATTTATTTTTTGCATTATCTTCTGATACTTTAGTAGAGTTTTGTGTTCTATTTTCATTTAAGTTACTTTGACGAATTTCGTAATGATATGCCATAAGTATTGTAAATAGTTTAAAAATAATATATCTAGAGTAAATAACACACATTACAATGGAGTGATGGTCATATCGATAAATGCTGAAACATAAAATCTTTAATATTTATAATAAAAAATAAATTCGAACAATATTTTTTGACATTACACATTTCCTCTGTTTAATCATGTTTTTATCTATTACAAAGCTTATAGAACATACAAAAAATTCGTCCGAAGTACCTACCACAAAATTTTTTAAAGTTTTTTATCCTGCCATTAATTATTTTTTGAAAAATTCCTTATACTGATATTTTTTTAAAATATATATTCTACATAATACATATAATATACTTTGCATTATTAATATATTAATTTAAACGTTAAAAATACAAAGTTTATGCAACAACTGCTCACGGCTCCAAAATAACTTCCTTTACATTCAAGTTTTTCAAAAAATTCGTCAAGCCCTCAATTCCACTAATAAACCCTTTCGGACATCCTATCTTTACAAATATGATACTCCTCTCTTTCTCTTTCTTCAACGACTCGCACGCGCGCAACCGCAACGCTCGGCCTGAAAAACAGAAAGATAAATTCTGCAAAATAACAAGCGCTCGGGCGCGATAAGTGCAAAAAGGTATATATATCGGGGGAGCCGGTAGATGGGCTCGTCAGATAAATTATTGAGAGCGCGCGAAAGAAGCGCGCGCGGACTGGCAATTTATCCTCGCGGCAACTGGCAGGCTCCGCGCAGTCACTTTAATAGATATTCTATCACCTGTTCGAGGGATATATAACTTCAGCCGGGGCGCGCCGGCGATCGTAATGCTAAATACAGCGGCGAGCGCCGCCGAAGATCGACTTTACTGCCCGCCGGTAAACGGCGTTGAGCGGCTTTTAAATTCACTTAGGGGCCCACTTATGCACGCGCCCGAGACGCTGAAGACCGAATTAATATGCAACGCGAGGGAAGTAGCTTCGTTGCACTTTAGCTGGAGCGGCCCTTTTCCTTTCGGTGTTTTCTTCTTCGGGCGCGTCTTTGTTCTCGCTTTTGTGAGAAGGGAGTTGTGAAGTTATGGTGTGCTGGGATAGATAAAGGGACTGAGTATTGAGGGAATATGAAAAGTTTTTAGAATTGGATTTTTGTATTCTTTAGAGTTTCGAAAAAATATGCTTGTATTACGTTTACGTAAAAATATTTAGATTACTGAAAAACCTAATGAGTTCGCAAATTTTCTTTGGAATATGTAATTTGTTTTCGTTTAGTGTTAAAAAAAAATAGATGAAACAAAAAAAATGTTCTAGCAATAGCGTAATTTACTTATTTTAAATAAGCAATTATCTGAAATATGTTTTCCATATTTTACAACTTTGAAGTTGCTACAAATTATACGGTACGTTAAAGCGATTTTATGAATTGCAAATGTTTTAAAGAAAAAATGTCGAGCGATGCTAAACGGTTCGATTAAAGTCAATCTAATCTAACGAACAAGCTGTCTTCATCTACCGTTTTACCTCATACATTTTATGCAATGCTATATTGGCAAAGTCTTAAACGGTCGCAATACGGAAGCTATTTATATTTTATTCGTCGCGTAGTTTGTGAAAAATAGCAATTATGATATGCAAATTTTGACAGTGCGTGTATAAGTGGGTATAGGTCCAAACGCCCATCGGTTTATTGAAAGGTGCCGGGTAGTATCTTATCGATGAAGTTGTACTTTGAAAGCATCCATTTGCAATTTAAATTTCGAGTCAGTTAGCTCGAAGTTAACAAGTGGTTTGAAGATTTAATAAGTTAATATGAATACCTTTAAGTAATAGAGTAACGAAACGCTGAGAAATGGTAAACAAATTTTAATAACTTTAAGGCATGTTTATTTCGCAACTATAACTTATTTATTGCTTTGTCTCTATGTAGATGTTAACTTGGGTTTACTTTGAATACTATAATGGAAATGGCGTTTAATTTATTTAAATCTACATGTAATTCATGCATACAAAGATTAAAATAGTCGAAGTAATAAATAATTTTTATTTACAGTACATCATTTTGAT
>JAPYZB010004758.1:0-14840 GCA_030522745.1 Eupelmus kiefferi | reverse complement strand
ATTATGATAATTTTTAAAAGATGCTTGTAAAACTTCTAAATTAAATCAAATTTTAATTTTATTATCTTCGAAAAAAATATAATTTTTTCAAATTAATATTATTAATAAATAAAAGAATTTTAATTTCTAAATCTTTTAGATGAATTTTATACGTGAAAAAAATTATATAGATGTGCAACTTTCTAAAAACTATAAACAAAAAAGAAAAAGTTAATTGCACATTTTCTTATATAACTACTAATTTTTACTTCGTACCAATCGTTTTCGCGTTGCCGTAGCATGCTGCATCTATCTTCGCACCGCTTTTATCTCTCACCCAGGATCTTTTACAACCATCGTAATTATTATCATTACGGGCCAATCTATTATTCATTAGCATTTGAATTGTTAAGAGAACTGCATGTGTTCGCTGCATCGCCAACGTCAAACTGCTCCATCAAGAGAATGCGAGATAGCGACACGTTTAACACTACAATGCCGTGTCTGTGATTAGACTTATTACTATGTAAATATTGAAATAGTTATTTCAACGTCATCTTATTATATAATTGAGTAATTTGATCTAATGTTTTAAAATTAGTTTTAATTTTTAGAGTGATGCAAAGTTAAATAGGTTGACAAATCTGGAAATATAATTTTAATAATTATAGAAAACGATGAAAAAATGAATTGTAACTATGGTTCATTAAAAAAAAATAGTCTTTAGTGCGTACCGGCATAAAGTGCCATCTTTATTCTCAATCAGCCGAGAATAAAGTTCTGTTCTATTTTAAAGAGGAAAAAAGACTCTGCGCATGTGCAACTGTGTAAATTATGCCCTCTCCTAGAGGCACGGGCCGAAACCCATAACCTGCTTTATTCTCTCGGTACATAATGTACTATTCTATACGTTTTCTTTATTTCATCAATAAAAAATTCTATTATTTTTATTAATTTATTAAAAATATTCAAAATTTTAACATTTTATATTTTTATATTGTAGTAGAAATTACGTATTTCTTCTTTATCAATAATTAAAATATTTAAATAATGCATTATATATAATAAGTAAGTAATTTAAAACACAAAGTATTAACACAGTTAGAAGCATATAAAATTGAAAAACTGGCTCACGTAATGCATCAAAAGTAGCTCGAACTTCTCGATGAAGAAAGACTGCTACACACCCAAAAAATGTCGGTCGAGTGGCCAAAGTTCGGCTTGCTTGTACCAACTTTTCAGACAAAGTATATGACTGCTACAGCCGCTGTTTCTACAACTATGATCCTTTTCTTACCGCGAAAAGTGCCGAGAGCCGTGCGCTAACCCTCAAAACTTGTACGCAAGAGATCGAATACCTGTCAGGATTTTTTCTTTTGTGAGGCACTTTTCTTGCAGCAGACTTTCATAAGTTCGATCGATGCCTGATTTTTTAATTTTTTAATCGAATATGGATTGCAATAAAGTAAGCTGTAATATGTGCGTTATAGCTCTATGAAAGCTCGTATTTGAAATCAGTAACGGAAAGCAGCGTGAATACTAATTACAATTATAATTTCCCGTATTGCAACTCGGTCGCAGCTCAAATCTTTTACATCGTATAAACGTCAACCGTCATGATTCCCTTGAAGCAATGCCGTTTCCTCGTATGTAATTCAATTATTTATCAAGCTATTACTCAAATGCAGATGTGCGCCTTTTAACCTCAAAAGTATATGAGCTTTTAAAATGCCACAAGTCGATTTAACCTGCTTTTCGCCTTTTGCGTCAATCATCGTTCAATCTTCGTGTACTTATTAGAAGAAAAGTGCGTGTTAATCGGTTTCCACTTCATATAGTGGTAATGATTGCAATTCAGATAAGATTTAATGTTTGGAACTTGTAAGTATTTATTCAAGTATTAATCAATAATTTTTAGTCCACGCATAGGTTTCAAAATTAGAGGTAAAATTTACAATTTTTTTCACTTGATTTTTTTAATAAAGAATCTAATACCGAAAAAGTAACGATATGGTGACTGTCAATTACATCTGAGTTCTGAAAAAACATTTATCAGGTATAACATTGAACTCGACGGATTCGACACAGGCTCTCCTGAGCCGTTAACCGATCAGAACTATTCATTCGATCGGCAAATCAGAAGTAAAATAAATCGCGTGAAATAACACAACATAATTGGGCCACAAAAAAATCCAATTCCTCTTTCAAAGTACCATCAATCAAGCTATTCTCAAAGCGAAAGCACCAATCGATCCTCTAGCAACGACACAATCGCGCCGCTGATAATTCTCTGGCGAGCCATCGCTCATAATGCGTGGCCGTATAAGTATTGTACTAGGGCCGATGAGGCTTATAAACGTCCAACTGGGCTTCCGTCACTTCGCATGAAGAAAAAATAACAAGAGACCGAGAGCCAACCAAACTCGATTTATCGAATGAAAAAAATAACAAAAAAAACAAACAGGCCGTACGGAAAAAGTGATTAATGATACGGGAACGTCCGGTCATTCGTTTACTTCGCGCCTTGCTGTATGTAGATACTACAGTTCATGTCATGCACCGTACTATAAGAGAATAGGCATCCTTAATACTTTGTAAACATAAATGGTTTCATGATGGAGGAATGTCAAAAGTAAATTATGAGATTGAAAATATTTTGGGTAGAGATAAATGAATATTGATTTCTGACAACAAATTTTTAATTATTTTTTAAAGTACGTAATAAATCTGTGCGTAAATACTTTAATGTATTGAGCTGTAATTTTTAACATTTTCCTCGTGATTAATCAGTCACTGTATTTTAAAATTACTAATAGTATTTTTTTAGAAGAAAGTTTGTTATCAGGCTTCAGATTTTAATTTGATTAAATATTTTAGAATAATTAATTTCATTATCAGAACAAAACGAAACAAAATTTTTGTTAATAGATCATTGTCAGCAGATATTTATACGTATATTAATTATTTCAGAGAAAAAATGACACTTGCTCTCAGAAATCTTCTAACTATCATCGTATAACCTCTAACTCTAAAATACCACTCTAGTCAATGCATCTTAAACTTACGCTCTTCAAAGCCTCCACTACACTTCGCCATTCGTGGAACTTCGCCTATACGTAAACCTCGCAGGACGAGTCAATCTTGGAGATCGAGCGCGACCGGCTACTAGAACCGATTTATTTCCACGCCCGGCACAGTCTCCAAGAGATTCAAGAACTACGATAAAGGACCGTGCGCGCGACTACAGCCACGGTTGAATGCTAATTATCTGATCCTAGGTACTGCTCCCTCTCTCTCTCTCTCTTGTGTTTATACAGTATGGCCGACGCTGATCTATAACTTCTGTTGCACGGACCAGCGTTGTTTTCCTCCCGGGCTTTTCTTTAGTTTTGTTCTGTAATTTATATTCCGCGACGGTCTTCTGTTTAAGTTTTTGGTCTTAGAGATTTGGTTTGTTTCGTACTGTCTGTTAGTTTTAGCAAAAGTGGACTTTTTTCTTAAATTTTATATTTGAAAATGCGTACAGTTAATTTTAGTCCGCACATAATTAAGTGAAAAAATATGAAATAATTTTGAAGTGATTTTATTTTATGTAATTGTACGATCATATAAATAAACCTAAGCTTGTAAATACAAGTACTCTATAATTTAAAGAAAATCTTTTGAAATAAAATTGCTGGGAGTATGTTTATGTGAAGCTAGTAACTCAAGATCCTTGAAACTAATTAATTTATCTTAAAAATGAAAATAAACGCAATATTTGCTTCAAGAGATAAAATCAAGAGCTATTTCTACATCTATCTAAAGTTTCGCTAAGCTTGGAGTATCCCACACTATTGTGTAATTTATTCTAGCGCTTTTATCTCTTTAGTGTGTATTTCCTCTTCCCCCTTCATTGATTTATCCCGTTCCCTTGTCTTCTTCGTTACTTCGCTGTGTTCGCCGCACTGGACTTCATCTTCTTACATTTTAAGCATTCTTTTATCGGGCGCTGCACTTCGTTTTCCACGTACTTTTTTCTTTCTTTCTCTCTCACTCTCTTAAGATCTCGACTTTACATGACCCGTGCTTTATATACGCTTCAATTAAAGAGATGTTCCGCGGCGAAGCCTGCGGAATTTCTCGGAAAGTTCGAATCTTATCTTTCTCTTCCGACGTCTTCCTATATATTTATTTGCACTCTCGAAATCTCCAGAGGGGTAATGGTTCAATTTATTTCTTGAAGCAAAAACCCAAGCACTGAGATGTTTATTGCCTAGGCGTTAGGCGCTTTATAACGCTTGCCCAGTTCCGAGCTCTAATGTGCATTAATTTAGCGAAAATCAACATTTTAATGAACAAAGTTATCAGGTTGGATCAAAGTTTTGCCGATTTAATCTGATATTGCTCTTATTGAAATGCGGTATTTGCATACAAGTAATAGAAACAGATAAGTTTCAGTATGTTTCGTATAAATTATACAAATACAGCCATAATGTATTAAATTACATTCGCAAAAGCTACCGCCAGGTACATGTATAATTAATGGCCACATAGTTTAATGACATCGCTGTGTAATGGGTGGGTTATGTTCGGTCCAACTAATCTTGCATAAACGCTGTATATGCCGTTTATATAAGAACGTCAGTCGAAGACACTTTGATTAATTACGTACAAATGCTTGCGATTGCGGAATATCCAGTTTCCGCTTCTAATTACGGAATACCTTCGGACAATGTATAACTATACGGATAAATTACGTTTAGTTCGTTAATTTACAGAATTTCCGAGACCATTCTTACCGTAGATTTAACAGAAACAATAGAATTTAATTGAAATATTTTTTTATGTTTTTTGCGAAATGCGTATTTGCAAGTTCTATTGAAATAATATAATAGTTCAGTAATTATATGCTGCTTCAGAAATACATTTCTATTTCAACCATTTGCCTTGTATTTTATTAAAAATTTACAATGAATAAAATAAAAATCTCAATAAGATCTGCACTTTGATTAAAAATTAAATATCCACCCCTAACCCTTTGCCAGAAACAAAAAATAACGCCATTACCTAATCAAAAAGCATGGCTAACCTCAGCGCATCATTACCAGTCACATCTCATCAAAAACGCGCAATCCATTACCACCGATCTTTATACGATCTCGGTACGTCTGGAAATAAGAGCAAAAGTAAATAAACCCAGCAGCGCAGAAGCAACAACACAGCAGCCCACTGTCGAGTCTCGTCGTCTTGAAAATCCTCTGGTACAAGTATCGCAACGTCGGGTCCAATCAGATCCCGATGTTTCTGGCTATCACTTCGTCCGCGCCATAACGACGAAGCTCTTCCGCCGCTGCTGCCTTATCTTTCTCTCTCTCTCTTCTCCGCTGTCGGCCGCACGCATCGACAGATCGCCAATCCGATATCAAAGCACGTCCAACGTGTGTCGCGCTGCATCGCGTAATCTGGACGATGAATCGGCGCTGGGTGAAGCGTGCCATTATATGCGTTCGATCCCCAGACGAGGAAGGAGCTTTTTGCTTTTGCGCTCACCTAGGGAAGAAGATTAATTGCCGCCGACCTTGGCTATTATGTGTGTGTATATGCGCGTGTGTATGTGTGTACGTGTGTGTGAGAGAAAGAGAGAAAACAAGAGGACAATGATCGTTGGTCGTATGACGCGTTACACGAGCTAATGAGCGCTGAATGGCAACGTTGTAGTTTCGAAGATGATTGTTACTGTTGCACTAGTTAGAAGATCGTACGGAATGTTATTTCTTGTCTAAGTTAAAAGATGCGATCTTGCTTATCTTTATTATGGAGTCTATTAGAGAATAAAAAAATTGACTTACAAGACTTAGGTTTTCTCTAATTTACAAGTAAATACATTAGATATTCAATAATGCATTTAAAATTTATTTGAAATAATCATTTTATATGATCATTAAAGGTTAATCTCCTTTTTGAAATTCAATTAAATATTAATTTGTTGTTGTTTGGTGCATAAATGTGAATTACTAACCTAATCTACTCATAAGTAGACTGCTATTAAAGGTAATAACCACAAGGTTTCTGACGAATATTAATATTGAACAATCAAGCAAATGATTATTACCAAGTCCTTTTATAGCTACACTTCAACCGCAAAAGAAAAAACAAATAATTGCAAAATATCCTAAACAATCAATAACAATCTGTCGAGAATGTTGTAATTACTTATACCGGTGCCAGCTAAAAGCATGAAAAAATCACGTGAAAGAAGAGCCAGCCGTTAGTCTCTCCTAACGTTACCCTGCGTAATTCCCCATCGCCATTCAAACGCTCCGTGTCACTACATCGGGAATCAAGCGCCGGCCAATTTAATCGCACAATCGCGCTGCCGCACGGCCGAGAGGAATCCGCGAGAAAAACGCGATCTCGAGTTAATAATCAAAGGCCAATCGGTCCTTTTTCAGCGTTGACAATGAGATAGAGAGCCTGAATAAGGTAAATTGTATGGTTGCTGACCGGAAAATTGTGTTTGCGGAGAAAGCATTGAGAATCTAATTGAAAAATAAATACCTTTGAATGTGGTGCGCATACGCATTTTATTATAAGTTGTTTTGAAAGTAGATTGTGTCCTTCTATGATTAAAAATCTTTGAATTATAATAATTTATTGTTCTAGTTAGTGTATATATATATGTAATAATTAATATGTCATCTTATAGATCAATTCATACTATTTTAATAGAATTAAATATTTAAGTTCTTTAATGTTTGATTAAGTTATTAAATAAAGGTGATATTGCCAACATTAAACTATTTTAGAAGTTTTATAGCAATTATAATTTTGTCGTAGATATCCTTCATAAAAATATACTAGTATATTAAATGATTTTTGCTTGCTTTTTCAAAATTAGAATTTACGGGTTTTCAATAAGCCTCATTTTAAAATGAAATAAAACTTAACATTATCATGATTAACCACGTTTCATAGAAAGCAACTGAAAAACATTAAATCATATTTAAACAAAACTTTAAATTTTATCATATAAATTCGTTATATACATTTCATCAGCTTATCTGGTCGAAAAATTAGAAGGCCGTTAAGTACTAAGCTAATAAAGCCCCCTTTCCCAGCCCGGGGGGGAGTAGAATCTTCTTATCTACGGACCATCTGTAATTACGCTAGATAATTGCACACAAGTGACCGGCGCTTGATTATTTCGGCATCTTATCTCATGAGAACTTTGATAAGGGGATTTGTTCGACGGTACGGAAATCGTAATTTGGGTTCGACGTACAAGTCAAGGTTTATTTTTATTGATAAATTTAATAGATTTGTATATGTTGTAAAATTCCTCTAGAGTTAATCCTGATTTAATTAAAAATTTTCATGCGTTTTATCGTTAATGGCAAAAATTATGTTAATTTAAAATTTTTACTATGAATATTAATAGAAAGTGTTTCACTGCAGTTAATAACGGTTTATCGCAAGAATTTTGATTTTACCTTACCCAGACTTTGATTTATGTTAATTAATTTTATATTAACTACGTAATGCAGTTTAAAATTAACTTCTAATTAATATTAATGCTTCTCGTATATAATGTAATAACCTATACTTTGATGAACTCGAAGTTTTCCTACGTTTTTACATCCGTGGATGCCTCTTTTTTTCGTTTAACTTCAGTGCAATATAAACTAAATGAAATCAACTGCGCGCACGCAAAAATAATTCCTAACAAAACTTTATTCAAACATTTTTCCACAAAACATCCACGCACCAAATGAATTTCACAAATTTCTTTTCACCAGCGAAAAATATTCGGAATTTCACTCAAAAAAATTCCGCGAAATGCGGAAAAAAAGAAATTGCACAAAGCGTCAGTTTATAAACAGTCGAAAAAAAGAGAACCGCAAAAGTTTGTTAAACAAAAATAACGTTCCCCTCCATACAAAAACAAAGGGCTCGCGAATCCTCTCTGAAAAAGGCAAGAAGCCCGGCGCGCAACAATAACGACATGCGTGCGCAAAGCAGACAAAAACAAGCCTCGCTCGGACCTATGCATTGAAATCGCGCGCGAGCATTTAATTATATGCGCACCGGTACACATACGCGCAACCGCATCCCCGTCGATTGTAATTCGCTATATAGTTTTCGCCCTTCGCGATTGTGCGCCGCTCCTGGTATGTCGGCCGCGCGTCCGAGGTATTTATGCAGATGCAAAGCGACTTTGCAGTGCGAGAAAATCGAGACGGAATTTTACGAGCAATTAATAGCTGGCAAGAGGGAATTTCGCACTTTTGCTACGAGTGTGGTTTATAGGCGTAAGAGAAGGCGATCTCTTGTAGATTTATGCGTGTAATTGTATAGAGGTAAGTTTGTTAAAGTTTCATATGACGTTTGTTTATTGGTTTTATTTTTTGGAGAAATTACGGTGTATAATTTTAAAAATTGTAGCGAATTTTAAAAATGTTTATTTAAAATTGATATTATTTTGAGCGCGCTGAAAGGTAATTTTTGGACAAACAGAAAAAGATTTAGAAAAAATCATTTCATATATTAAAATTGTTAAATATCGATTGTTTAAGACATGTTTTGAGGCTACTTAGCTATCGTTCATATCGTATATAGTACTTTAAACAAACATATTTTACTCACATTCTAAAATGTCTTAATTTTTCTGAAATATGTCGAGGTTTCCGTAAACGATCATGCTATATTTGTACTCGGCGATGCGCATCATTTGAATAAGTACGCATCGTACCAAGCTACGTGGCATTTTGACTTCGCCTCCAATGTAATTAAGGCGCTTTAGTTTTTTTTAATAGAAGATGCAGCCTCTTCACTTTTTTATCATCGTTTTTATTAGAGTTTGTTTTCTTGCTCAGATATATAAAGTTGAAGATGACAGATTTGCATCGTAACGATGAAAAATTTTAGAAAAATTAGGAAACTTTTATTGAGTTACGTAAAATATAGCTTTTTGAGGATAGCGTATAAAATAAAATTCTTTTAGGTAAGAATTATTTTTAAATTAAACTAGGTCCTGGTAATAAAAAATTCCAATAAAATTCTTACCATAAATTACTCTTGATATAACTCTTATGATTAATTAAACATTAATATTTAAATTACGTTACAATCAATATATCAAGTTTGCAAAGTGTAACTTATCATAAAATTTGAATTATTTTAACTAAATAATTATAATAAAATGTTTGATAATAAATGTAATTAAATTGCAATGCCTGACTAAACACGTACTATAACTACGAGAGACTTACTAAATCTTAATTTTCAATAATTCTAATATCTCGCTCATAAATACCAGTCTTTTACTCTGAGCAATCTTAAACGTTAAATAAAAATAAAATGTCTTTTTCATTTTACAACCCTGCAAAATCACTTTGAACGAACAATTTTCTGCAAATTTCCGTAAAAAATTAAGGAAGAAGGCAAAGCGTCCCGCTCGGCGATGACCTGACAAGTGCGCCGACCTCGCACAGCGTGCAGCGCCATATAACATTTTCCGGCAACCAGCAGCCAGGCCGGGGAAATAGCTGCCGTCAGTTCCGCGCAGAATCCCCGGCAGATTTATCGGGTTAATTCGAGCGAGGGATACGTCAGGCCGCGCCTTCGCGTACAAGAGACGCCCGCATCGATACACGCGCGGCGCGCTACTTTGCCAACTCTAGCGCGATAAGAACGCTTGGTTTACAAAGAATTTTTAATTGAGGCAGCAGTGTTTTGGGGATTAAGTTAGAGTTAATCACTGTGAAATTACGTTGCTTGTTAAAATTTGATTGGGAGTTAGCGGTATCGGTGAGATATCGGTGATAAGTATACTTTTCAAGAAGTAATTAGTTAGATAAAAGAACCTTAGCATATGTTTTAAATGATTACTGATATTGGAAATATCGTTGAACCTTGGGTGAAGATTATTTTATTATTGTTTTAGTACTACTTTTATACTGTTGTACTTTTATACTGTTATACTTTTATACTGTTATACTTTTATACTGTTATACTTTTATACTGTTATACTTTTATACTTTCTCATTTAAATAACGTTTTGTTTGTGCTTTTTAAAATATACACAAAAGCATACGTCATTATTATTTTTTATTTGAATTTACTCATAATCTGAACTTAAATTTCTTGAAAAAATATATCTTTAACTTTATGCGTCTTACACTCGTCTTTTGCGGAGCTGATATTGCTCTACCTCTGAACCAATACCCAAGAAGCCTTTCTGGCTCATAGTCCATTGACTTTTTTTGCTTCTACGCTCTCAGGAGCTTTGGCCTGCTGAATTTGAAGAGTAAGTGTATTTATGGGTCCTGAATTTGACATTTCTTTTTTGTTCGGGAGTGTGCGCACGCGTGCTGAGGTCATATTTTACGGAGAGCTTCTTTCTATTCGATTTTGTTTAATAAATCTGTTATGAGGTAAATTAACTGTTCGGGATATAAAAACCTTCCTCTTTTTCTTTGTTCGCGAAAGATTTATAAGGAGCAATACTTATAATAATAAATATATAAGGAATTTTAAATTAGCTGCTTGAAATAATTAAATAATAATTAAATTTAAATATCCAAATTTATTTTCTATAATTAAACTGAAGAACATTTATTTCTTTTATATTGAAACACAAAGTAGAATTCAAATCTAAAATATTCATTTGCACCACTACCCACTCGCTTCTAAAGCTGAAATCGAGAAATTATTCATATAAAACCCTTCTCCCTCTGGCTGTCTTCTAATCGCTCGTTTGTTAGCAAGTAAATCATGGCGTGAAATTCAGGTTACTTCCGCACGTCGCCACCTCGCAAACAGCGTCGCCAAGGGAATTTCTTATCCTGCCTGCTGTTTTGGAAATTTCATCGTCGCTGCTACCTCTTCAGCGGTAACGGACTCGCTAAGTATCCAGCGAGACGGTCCCCGCAGTAATAATAATAGTAATAATAATAAAGATAGCGTGAATGCTAACGGAAGTAGAAGAGCTGGTGGCTTAGCGTTGACGACGGTGCTGGATTTTGTCGACCGGATAAATATTAGAGTGATGTGTGGCAAGCGAAGAGGTGGAAATAATTGCAATCATAGGTTATTTTGGGATGGATCTAGTGTTATTTTAGTAGTGATAAGGTCGTACGTTAAATGTTTATTTAAAAATTAATAATGTTTATGGTTTGGTTAGAGTTAAAACTAATATTTACATTTATTTAGATAAAATATTTTTATGAAAATTATCATATTGCTTATACAATTAAAAACGACATGCTATTTGAGATTTTTATATTGTAATTACATTGAAATAGGGCAAATACTGAACGAAAATCGAATTAATTTCTTATAACTTTGTAACCATCTATAAATTTTATTACAAAAATTTCGCCTTTCATATTCCTTGATTGATTTTTATCGTAAAAAATTAACATTTACTGGTAATAATACACTGAAAAAAATGTTTAGAAAGTTTTACTATGTTTTTAGGAAAAATTACTATAATTTATACCAATCTCGATACATACTCGATTTATAGAAAATTTTAATGAAATCGTAACAAAAATTACTATGTAACATAGTAAAAATTGATAAAAACCGTGAGGACGGGGTGAGGCGAAATGATGGAGTCGCCGCAATTGTGTCTCTTAAGAACCTCAATGGAGACCTGGTATGGATAGGCTTCGATCGTGATGTCCTCGCCACCGACAATGCGTCCTATCAGCAATCGCTAGGGAATTGGATCCGCTGAAATTAATTAGAAATAGATTTTTCCCTTTATTTACAATGAATTTAACAAATTCAACTACCTCAATATACTTTATTTTCATTGAATTTCCAAATTTTTGCAAATATTCCGATTCCATTTAAAAGTTTTTCATTAAAAGTCGAATTAAAGTCGAAATATTCTCCGGCAGTTGAAACTTAAATGCCAATAATAGATTCCCGTATTGATAACAAAAAGGGTTTCGCATCAACTTTTTATCTTCTATAATTATAATATAAGAAAGTAAAAAAATATGGAAATAATGAATTTTTGAATGTTAATAAAATAATAATTTTTTAATAACATACCTGTAACAGTGACAACTAATGCGGCGAAGAAATTCAGAAAAAAGCATTTTGATATCAGTACTTTCAAACTCGTAATGATTAATTTCGTTTTTTCTGTACTTATAATAACGATTCAGTGGTTTTTATCTATATTATTAAAATTATTTAATTAAATTGATAATAAAATTGTTTACTGATTAATCTGAAGAGAAACTAGATAAGATATTCATATCTTAAGAATATTATGCAGCTTTTTGAACGTCAAAAATTTCAATATTATGAAATTATTCTGATTAAATGATTCAATTTAGTAACGGAGTATATAAAATCAAATATGAAATCTTATTACTAAAATTGTAGTATTCAAAAATCTTTAATTTTATTATCAGTTTTAAGTTCCTTACGTTGCACGTTTTTGATTTATATTTGACAAATCAGAATAAATCATCTTAAAAATAAATTCTTTTTCATTGGTATAGTTTTAAAAAAATATACCTTTACTATTTATTATTGTGAAATTTGTGTAGGAATTAGAAAAAACAAAAATCAGATTGTTATAATAAATGATGTAATTTATTGATAAAAGAATTATGTAAATGATTTCTTAAAAAAATATTGGAGATAGAGACAATCACAATAATAGTCCGAGTCCTTTTTATCAATAACTACGTTATTCACTTGGATTTGCTCACATGTTGGTCTATCAATAACTACGTTATTCACTTGGATTTGCTCACATGTTGGTCTATCCAATCGCGGAAAAAGGCTACCTCACTGTAAACTCCCGGAAGTTCAGGATTACCGCAGAGTCCACCCCAGGAGACAACACCAGCCAGACGACCTCCAATGGCCAAAGGACCGCCAGAGTCACCATTGCACGCGTCTTTGCCACCTTGACCGAGATAGCCAGCGCAGATCATACCCTCGCCGATACCACTTTCAGGAGTCTGCATGTATATCTCATTGCAGACTTTCTTGATGACTATGGGAACTGTAACGACTTGCAGTTGCGAAGACCCGCCAGTGCCAGTGCCAGTATTACCATAGCCGGTGACTACAGCGTTGTCTCCTGGTTTACTCTCCTCAAACGCCTCGAAAAGTTGGATCGGTTGGCGTCTGGCATCAAACTCGAAGGGTGGATCAACCACAAGCAGCGATATGTCATTGCTGCGCTGGTGTCCATGGGTGAAGTTTACATGGTTGTAGATCGCTGTGACTGAGTGTAAACTACCGTCATTTTTTGTGTACGTCGCGCCGGCACGAACTCGCAAGTCTGACTGGCTATAGTGTAGACAGTGAGTGGCCGTGAGGACGTGGCGAGCCGTGATGATGGAACCGCCACAAATTTGATAGGTGTAAGCCTCAATGGCGACCTGGTACGGATAGGACTCGATAGTGGTGGGCTCGCCGCCGACAATGCGTCCTGTCAGCGATCGTTTGGGAATTGGATCCGCTGAAATTTAGGGAAAATTAATTTTCTCTTTTACTTACGATAAATTTAGCAAATTCAATTACATGATTTTGTTCTTATAAATATAAGATTACAGGTGATTCCTAAGGTGGTAGAAAACTCTTTCTTTTATAGAATAAGCGGAAATCTATTTTTTATTAAATTCTCAATTTCTTGGAAATATTCCGATGTCACATTTTTATACTCTATTGAGACAAGTTTCAAAGTTTAACTATTTTTTGGAAATTGAAAATATAATATTGGTTTTCATATTCTTAATAACAAGGACAATTTAACACCTCTTCATTTTTCTACATTTATAATTTAAAAAGTTATATATAAAAAAATGAATTATCTCTCTATGAATTATCAATCTCTATAAAAAAATGAATTGTCTAATATTAATAAAATAACAATTTTCGGGAATGTACCTGTAACAGCGACTACCAAAACGATTAAGAGCACAGAGCGAATCATTTTGATGTCTGTAATTCTTAACTTCTAATGCCTTTGTTTTTAATTTCTCGGCATTTATATTAACAGTTTGAGTAGATTTTATCTATACTAAGAAAACTTTTTAATGAAAGTGATAATGAAATTCTTTGATTGATTGATATGAACAAAAAGTTATGTATGAAATTTACTCAAATACTGATAATTCTCACGTATGAAATTCAGCCAATCACTGATAATTCTTACCTATTAAATAAAAGTATCACTCGATAATAAAAGAAAATAAAAAAATAAAAATTATTAAATATTAAAATTAAAAATTTACAGATTACAAAAAATTAATTTAATTAATGTTCAAATTAATTAATATGTTCTTAAGTGAGCGACTACTAGTGTAGTAATTTATTACTTACATAGACCGTACATACAATATTAACCTCTTAACTGGCAGTGGATCATATATGTACAAATTGAAATATCTTTGGTGATTCTCCATGGATTTTGACTAAACTTGGTATGCAATTTTCATGGGGGTTCCTGTAGTATTTAAAAACTATAGTATTCGGACTTGAGAAATATGCTTTGCAATATCATAAAACACCCTAAAAAATGTTTTGTTAAAAAAATTGAAAATTTACTACTGTAATCCTCATTTTTAACTTCCTGGGAATTCCATAGGCCAAAAACAACAAAGGGAATGAAATCAGCGACCTCAAAAACATTGCGGCTACCAGTTTTGGCACGAAAAGTTATAAATACCTTACCAGTTAAGGGCTTAAACGCATAATTATAATAACACATAATTGTGTATTATATATTGTTTATAATTCGTGAAAAAAAAAAATTTTTAAACTAGACTTTTGAGTATTATGTTTTATTACTTAAAAATTAACCGGCAGGTTGGTGGGTTAGCGGAACTGAACCTCGGTCGATC
>JAPYZB010004752.1:0-10969 GCA_030522745.1 Eupelmus kiefferi | reverse complement strand
GATCACGCACGTCGCGGGGAATGATGACGCAACGGGCGACTTTTTCCTTCTGATCGCGGGCAGGTATATTTTCGGGCGATAGTCGCATGATTGTGCGTACTTACGTCTGTGTATCTACGTCGCCGCGGCTGTTGTGCCAGTGTTTATTGATTTCCTTATCAATATGCGGAGAGTTAGGCTCTTGCTCTGAGTGTGAGAGAGAGGGCCAAGGTGGCTTTGTTCCCGTTTTTATTGGATAGCTCGATCGCGTTTAGGAGTGTTTGTTTTGCGTAGGTGGTTAGAGCATCTGTTTGCATAGCTCGATCGCGTTTAGGAGTGTTTGTTTTGCGTAGGTGGTTAGAGCATCTGTTTGCAATTGATGCGGTTATTAATGCATGTGGGGTGTTGCGCGTTCGCGTTTTGCTGGTGGGTGCTGATGAGTCGTTGGTTTAATGATTTTTTGCTTGGCTCTGGTCTTTTTTGTTTTAAAGTCCAAGATTGTTGGGGAAATACTTACAATGTCTTTGTGCGTTGCTGATAATGCCTCTGTACTTGAGGCGGTGTTTAAAATTTATAACATTGCGAGCTCATGCATGCCTTATTTTATGCATTAAAAGATAACATTCATGTCTTTCTTTACATAAAGAAGTTATCAGGCTCTGGGGATTACCTTTCGTGATATCATTATTGAAACTGGTTATTCCAACTGTATTTTTGGAAATTCACAAGATATAATTTATTTGTTTTAGATATAAAAATTTAAGAAATTTTACATCTGAGATTAAGAATACAAATTTAATGAAATTGACTTTACTTTATTGTGCGTTATTTAAGTAGCTCAAATTCTGAAAAGTATAAAAGTGAAAACATAATGACTCATCTCATATTTATTTTGGTTTTCTTTATGATAAGATGCTTGTATTTCAGTGCATCGAACAATGACGTTAATCTTTACTATTACAATGATATTAATCTTTAATTTTAAAATATTTCTGATTATATTTTTCTTAATTTATTAATTATAATAATTTGAATTTTTAATTACATTTACAATTTAATTCTTTAATTATCATTATAATAAAAGAGTTTTTTATATAATTTAATGAACAGTTTTTTTTAATCTACTTAACTTTCATATATTGTGATTAAACCGAGTATTATAATGTACATTTCTATCTACTTTACATTTTGTAATTTGCAAGAGCTTTTAAGTCTATTTGCATAAATAAAAAAAAAAATAAAGTTGTAAAAGTATTTTTACAGCTGTAAATTGCTTATTTACATTTATATCTTTATAAATTTTGGGCTAACACTAATACGCTATGTTTAAGTACAAATATTGATACAAATAAATAATTCTTGATTTTTACTGAATAATTTCATATTTAATAGAATTTCTATGCCTGATAATAAAAATATTTCATATTAAAACTATATTTCAATAACGATATTTAAAAACCGACTTAAAAATTTGATGAATGATGTAACTAGTTTATCTAAAATTGATCAAGTAGTTTTAAAGAAGCATAAAATTCAATTTTTTGTTTTTGTTTTATTTTTCAGACTCAAAAGCCCTACTTTAGTTTATACCAAGGAAGTTTGTTCAAAAATGTCTACAAACAACAACATGAGCAGCAGGTCAAAGGAGATAGTTGAAGAGTATATCTCTTCACTGAACGACCTCGTGTTCAACAGCAAACCACAAATTAACATGCTCACAATTCTAGCTGAGGATTACATGGAACATGCACAAGCCATCGTAGAAGCAGTTGAAGATCATTTGCAAAAGGTTAATATCTTTTGTAGTTAAAACACGCAAGAGTATCAGTTATTATTATATTAATACTTCGATGTTGATGTTAGGTTACTGATTAAACATTTTTATTGAAAAAACATGACAAGTACTGATATAAATTATAAGCATTGTGTTTTATCATTTAATAATGATATAAAATTGAGGATGCCATTGTTCATGTTTTCACTAAGAATGTATAATTACTAACAAAAAATTAATGTCAGCATTAAATAATAATTCATCTGTGGCAAAATGAAGATTCAGTGCACCATTTGCGCCATAAAGAGATATTTATAAATTTTTACTTTGATAAAACACAAAATCAGTATTACTTTTAAGACTGAAAGATTAGTGTAGCCAAAATTATTGTTAAACAAATTTAAAGAAATATTAAGAAAGAAAATGTTTAAAGTTTAGAGTGATCTTAAATTATTTCAATTTTATTTTAGTACAATATGATTTAAATAATATATTTACAGTTAAAAGTATATAAAACTCACTAAAATACGCAAAATTTTCAAATAGTTTCAAGACTTTAATATATTCTTTCTTATTATTTCATCCTATTATGTAATGCGAGCCAAAGCTTTCTCTGTAAATTTGCAGTATACCTTTATAAGGGCTTGAAATAAAGAAACTACAAGCACTATTTTTTTGTATACTTGCGAAAAAGAGTTGAAGCTTATACAGAATTCTTTTTCTGATCACCTTGAAGAAGAATAGTATCAAGCAGGCATAACAACAAAGCATTCATCATGCTGAAAGTACAAAAATTACTTTAGCTAATCGACTTCGTTTATCTGTGATTCGCGCTATATTTTATATATATATTTATATATTTATAAATGACAATGAAAACATAATATGCGAGAGCTTTTTATGTGGAAATAAAGTGTCTTGTTACATTCAAACATCCACACTACTGTCGTTTGTTTCTTAACGTTTTCTCTTACTTATATTTAAAATAGTTATAATAACGCACGTCGAGGTGATGACTTATGCTTTTTTTTAATTTTTTTTTTAATAATATTACAATAATAATTAATGTTATTTATATTTTAAAAATCTCGTGATTACTTTCACTCAGAACAGTCAACTTTCACACTTTCAAGTCAGCAAACATTTAATTTTATCTTGTATTTTCAGTTATTATGAGTATTAAAACGTATCTTTGCAAAATTATTTTAACAAACAATTCTCTAGGTTTTGTTTTTATTAATAATAATAAACAAACAAATAATAATTTTTTTTTTTTAAATTTAATGATTAGTATAAATAGTATTATAATAGTACAATAGTATAATAGTCTAACATGTTTTCGCTGTCATGAAAGTGTTTATCACTTATTATTTCGGAATATCGAACAATTCTAGTCATCGCGCCGAAGTGAAATTACTTTCCGCATCGGAAAGTACCTGCGTTTCATATAGTCATTAAACATAGTGTGTAAGTGGTTCGTTTCGCTAAGGAAGCTTTCGTCGTTGGGCGAGCTCTTTAAAGAACGAGTTAAGTTTAAGCAAAAACTAAGTGAGAAAACAAGAAGAATAGCGTGAGTATTATGTTTATATAGGTTCGGAGCGAAATTAAACTACCAGTACTCTATCTAATCGACTCGATTGTGAAGAATGTTAGTCGTGCCTACTTACCGCTTTTCACAAAGAACATTGTGAATACATTTTGCAGCGTTTTCGAAAAGGTAAAGTATCAATTTTTCAATTTTATTACCTTTTGAGGGAAATTCGGATGAACATTAACACTTTGATCATTTTTTAAGTTAATCTTTTATTTTTAGAGTTTCTTTTACAATATTTGTCAAAAAAAAACTATTTAAATTAAAAACTTTCTTCTTTCACTGCAATTCATAAATACTTCAACTTTAAGAATTTAATTTTTACACGTTCTCCGATTTCTCCTCTAATTACTCTATTCAAAAGAGCAATGCTCAATTTTTCATCATCACTCCTAAAGTCTGAAAGAACAAATCATTAATCCATTACCATCTTCTCTAAAAAAAAATAGGTAGACGAAAACACGCGGTCATGCATGTGGAAGCTCCGGCAGACGTGGAACGAGGTCTTCCCGGCCAAGAAGCTGTTCGCCCTGGACTACCGAGTGCACAACATCGATCCAGCCTGGCCTGTACCGGATCCGGACGCAATCGGCGTGACGAAATCTTTAATTCATGTAAATCCTAAATTCCTTTCTATGGTAAGAGGCTTGTTTATTTTTGGTTACTTGCGGGGGATACTAACAAAATTCATTTCTGGGCTGTATCTTCCGGGAGAATTTGGTGGCGGTGAATTATTTAGCATGATTTCTCTTACTTCTTGTATTTTCTTTTTCTGAAAACTTTCGGGTGAAGGTTGTGGAAGGGCGAAAATTTTGTTAATTTTTGTCAATTATTTTAGCAATTATAATTGTTTATAATTAATATAACTGTCTATAATGTAACACATTATTTGTGTGATATAATTACAGACAGTAATATTTATATAATGAATATCTTAGTAACAAATGTTATCTGTTATTTGTATAGTTTTTTATTATATAATAATTTTTACATGTAATCTTTTTTACTTGTAAATTTAAAAGTATAGTAGTTATTCATTTCATACATTTTTTCTGCATGTTGAAAATGTAATTATGATATGTAGAATAGTAGATTATACTTGAAAGCATGGCGGAAATTTATATTATAGTTCATTGTATTATAGTTCACAACTCTTCTAAAACATTTATAAATATTTTTAGAACATTAATACATTCATTTACTTTTACACTAACTCATTTTTCATAACTTTTTCAAGCAGTACCAGAAACATGCTCACCTACTTACTACAGTAGTTACAAAATCAGCTAACACAAGTAGAATTAGAGAATGCCTCTGCCAAATTTTCTCAATTTTCTTCCAATCTTCGAGTTTCAGAACCAGCTGGTATTAAATCAATCGTTCTCTAATTTCAGCAGCAGAAGGCCGCACAACCAACATCTAAGCAGCCAAGCCTACCAAGTCCCAAACCGCTGGCACCCACGACTGCAGCAACGGCCTCTGTGCCGACGGCTGCAGTTCCGGCCATGGTCAAACTGCCAACGCTGAGCGTTAAGCCTCTATCCGCTACGGAGGCCGAAATGCGCGAACAGCTGCTCAAGAAACAGAAGGAGCTTATCGAACTCCAAAAGCAAAAAGTCGAGCTCGAGTTGCTTCAGGCCAAGGCCAGTCTTGAGTATCAGCGCAAGCAGCTCGACAAGCATACCCTTCTCAAAGGCGAACTGGTGAGTTAAATTTTCATGGTTGTCAGTAATGTTGGATTAGTTTAATGTTTTAGAATTATAAAATCAAATGAAAAATTTTATTTTCTTTTTCAGCCCACTTTACCAGAGGGTGCCTTAGAAAAAACAGTAGCAGTTAGTCCACTTTCAAAATCAATTGAAAAACAGGTAAGTTTTTATATTATTTTTGAAAATAATTTTTCATAAGCTATATGAACTAAAATAGAATTATTTAAAATTTAAAATTTTTTTAAAAAGTCCTTGAACAAAACTTGCGTTTGAACATTTTGAAAATTACATGAGCTTCATTTTCAGAAAGTTGATATTTCTTACGTAAAGCTAACTGTTGCATAAACTTGTGCAATTTAAAAAACAGACGTCGAAATTCTTTTAGATTTAAAACTAGCAAATTTTCATTAACTGTTACTTTTTATAATTACTGTTAGCTAAAAGTAAGAAAATCTTGGAATCATAGTTTGTGCAGAAATAAATTATTAAAACCGACACTTCATTCTTAATTACAGTTTCCCGCAGCAGCAGCCAGCCTTTTGAAAAATGACACGTCCAAAAGTGGGGTGAAGATCACTCCAGCGAGCAGCATAGCCGTAGCTTCGGCGAAGGCAGTCTCGCGTGATCCTCGCCTCAAGGGCGTCATCGTGGAGAGTCTCACGCCAGCACAACCAACTGTCGAAGAGATAGCAAAGCAGCAGCAGATTCTACAGCAGCTCCAGCTGCATATGCAATCTAAGCTAAGCGGCAGTGAACAAAGTTCCTTGTTAAATGATGCGATTAAGGGGACGAGCGAGCCCGAGGTCACGAGTAGCGTCAATAAAAGTCTCGACAATAAAAGAGCAAAAGAGAGTTGCCAAAAGAAAGAACCCTCCACCTCCACGACAACCACCGCCCCAACCACCACTTCTCAGCGTAGTAGTAGTTCCGTTAAAGAATCGTCGAAGAGTTCTTCGTCGAAGAGCTCATCGACGCGCGGTAGTAGTAGTTCCTCCAAATCGTCCTCGTCCTCGAGAAAGACGGGCAGTAAGTCTCGCACGAAATCGTCCTCCTCTTCTCCTAACAAAACACCGAGGCTCGACGAGAGCTCGTCGTCCGATAAACGTAGCAGCTCGTCCTCGAAAAAATCCTCGAAATCCTCGTCATCCCGTAAAAACCATAGTCCCAGTCCAATACCGAGCGCGGCTGCAAGCAGCGTTAGCAGCTCTTCCTATCGTATACCGAGACGCGCAAATGCCCCGCTACAGTTAGCTGCACCCGCTGTGGTAGCAGCCACCGCGAACTCTATTAGTAGTAGTAGTAAGTCGTCTGCCGTGACCACCTTGCATACGGGATTGGACGAGGAAGAACAGTCGGGCTCGCTGATTGTTTCGCCGCCGCATCCGCCGACCAGCTTCAAAGATGTCAGGTCTGCGACAAGGAACCGTAATTACGTCAGGAGAAACAAGGATGGAAGCTCGAGTCCCGAGACGATGGATGTCGACAAGGACAAGATGCCAGACGCCAGTAAGGATGAGGATCTCAGGCCTATCGTTAGCGTTAATGTGGCAGCAGCCGGCGCTGCAGCAGTAGTAGCTGCTGCTCTCGATACGAGTGAGTTTGTGATTTGTTTGTTACAGGGTGAAAGAAAGGGTAGAACTTGTGTCTACCGTAAATTCTCGCGGACAAACACGTGCGGTTTATTTTCCTTTTTCGGTAGCACGACACTGTTATCGAACGATCATGTTAGACGATGTGTTGATGTTGTTTGTTGACACGATTGTTTTCTATTGAAAGGACTGCACTAAAAATGAAGACGTGTGCTCTGCGTTATTCGACTGTAGCCGTTAGTTTCCTTTGTATTGACAGTATTATACTTTCTGTTTTTGCCAAAGATACCTATTTTGTATTAAAGATTCTTTACTTCGATGGATAGGTACTACTTGATGTACATTAAATCTGAAGAAATAGTTACTATTTCTGTACATACATTGTTTTATCTTATCTTAAAAATTATCTTTGTTATTCTTTTTATAAGTTAACTTATTTGAAAGTTGAAATGGCTTTATACCTTTATACTGAAGTTTTTATATAACAATTGTAGATATTTTTATATGTACTTTATTTTTTCAAAAAATTGTCTATTTTTATACTACTTTGATTGTACTCAAAGACTTTACAATTAAAAAGATCCTGATGTTTTAGTTTTTATAATTATTTACAAATAATCCATAGTGACAATGTTCAAAAGCAAGATTTCCTACCTATTATATATATTAAAAAGATAGAAATTAGTATATTAAATTCGATTTTTTGAGGTTTTTTAGTTTTTAACGATTATTTTACTTATTGCGAATAAATTTCTAATCTTTTATTTAGTATAAATAAAGCGTTAGTCATACAACTTTTAGTCATCAATAGATTTATGTTAGTTTCTACTGTTGTATTTAATTACATTGAAACTGTTACTTTTAAAATTAGCATTCACTTTATTAAATTAATTTTACATTTTTTGAATTAAAAGTCAAAAGTAAACGTAGTAGTATTTAAAAAATATGCAAAATGATGCAACATTTATTCTAACATTGCAATTAGTCGAAACTTCATAAATCACAAAAATTCAACTTTTAATGTAGGATTTTGCATTTTTATGTTAAGGTGCAGTCGAAATTGAGCTTCATTTTTTTGGTGTCAACTTTAATTTAAAAAATTTCTTTTTATTTTAACCATTCTTTATTATTTACGTAATTTGCATTTAAAGATACTGTTATTATTATTCATTTAGCTTTCTTTTAAATTTCCTATTTTGATGCGCATTTTTATTAAGTTTTCTATTATTTTTTTATTTTACCCATTGAAGACTTCGTACACTTTTTCCGTAAGTAAATGGAAAAAAATCAAAGAATTTGTCATACAAATTTAATAATTTTCTCACGATTTATTACTTTTTCACTTTTTAAAATAATTTATCGTGCCTTGAAAATCGAACCGAAATGGGTAAAAGTATGATTAATTATTATGTTCGCACTTTTATTTTAATTATAAAATTCAGTTTTTATAATGAAAGTTTTTTATAATTTTTTTTTACAGAAGAAGATTTAGATTTACGAGTTCTCACAGTACCACCTAACAACAAACGACAATCTACTGATCCATTAGATCCGACTAATGTTAAGAAGAGAAAGGCTGAAAAGTTTGATGCGTAAGTGAACAAATACTTTAAAACGTAAATTAAAAAAAAGAATATTATTTAAATTATAGCTAGACAAATATTCAATATCGAAAATTTTCGGATACTTTTTTGATTTTTATTTATATAATGCTGTTACAACTAAAAAAACGTTTACATGTGTTAAATTATAATTTGCACGTTCAAAGTACGCTGAAGAAAATTTCTGAGCAATATTTATGCTATAAAAATAATTAACAACAAATTATTACAGTAACTTCTTAATTAATCAAAACAAAACTAATAACAACAAAATTTCAGACTTTTCGGCAATGAGGACGTCGATCTGCGCACCCTCACCAACCCGAAGGCTGGCCGACCGCCGACGCCACCACCTCCTGTGATATCCGACAGCGAACAGTCGAGCAAAGAGAACAACAGCTCTGGCAGCTGGGCAAAAATTAAAACACCCGCGAGGGCCGAACGCCTCAGCAGTGACTCAGGAAGCACACCGACAAAGTCTCCATTGGACCGTAATCGAGATCGTCTCGGCCGACCTCGGCTCTACAGTAAGAGCGAGGACTCAAAGGACCGTCGATTCCGTCCTGAACCCATCAACAATCGCGACCTCGACAAGATGAATGACAACAAGATGGAGATAATCATGAAGCAGGCTGCGGAGATGCTGAATCAAGGCTCGATCACGAAGTCACAGTACAACAAACTCATTCAGGACATGCTCCAAATGCGGGAGGACCAAAAGCTGAGGGCAGCTCAGCGCAAGGAGCAAGAAATCGGCATGCTCATCTGGGAGAAGGGCATGGACGGCAACCAGAATTTCGGTGGCGAAGAGGGCATGAGAAAAGAGCCGCCTATGCATCCGCGTGGCGGGCCCAGGTGGCAGGGACCCTGGCACCAGCCCTGGGCGCATCCACCCCCGTTCCCTGGTGGTCCACCTCACGGGCCACCGCCGCCGCCATTCCCCGGTGGTCCGGACGGCTTCAGGCCCATGGGGCCCTGGCAGAATCATCCGAGGATGTTCCCTGGTCCAATGAGGCCAGAATTCCACGGGCCACCGCCGCCACCGTTCCCGTTCAATCCTAGACTGGGACCGCCACCGCCGCCGATGGGTCCGAATGGACCGCTGATGATGCCGCCGCCTAATGGACCGATGGGCCCGATGGGACCTATGGGTCCGATGCCACCGATGATGATGCCCAACGGTCCGATCAGGCCTGATATGGCAAAGAGAAACACACCCACCAGCGGCAATGTGACGCAGGTCGGTAATGTAGCATCCACCGCAACTGCCGCTGTTCTACCTAAGAGCAATGATGATGCGGCAAAGAGCGTGATGCCGACGACAGGTGTGCCTCTTAGCGGCGAGCTGCCACCAGCCGATCCTAAACTGCTCGAGGAGATCGCCAACGATACGATGAAGTCGATCAACATCGACAGCGTGCCCAGGGAGATTAGATACTACGGCAATATTGGCATTGTCTTCATGAGCTGGAATGATCCCAGGGATATCGGATTCCAAGATGGTGCTAGAAGAATCTTTATCGAAAACAAGGAACCGATCCTGTGCAAGTTCAATGACGATTACAAAGAGTTCACGTATGAGGGTGAAGTTCATAGGTAAGAAATCTTAAAAATATAAATTTACACATAATTCTTTATTTGAATTGTTTTTAATAAGGAAGACTATTGTTAAATGTACCGTTTTAATTTTGATTACTCTAATTTGCATTATTAACGATTTTTTCAGAATAAAACTCGGCACACCTACGAGAGAATTATATGTAGATGATAAGTGGTACGAATGTTATTTCGGCGGTCGACCTATTACGATTGATCTCGGCAGCAAAAAGGTTAACGTAAAGCTGGAAGGACCACCTCCACAAGTGAAAATCGGCACGGTTAAGCGCACGGACCTCGTTCTAGGAAAAATCAATTTCATCATTAATGCGAAAATTAAAACACCAGTATTCCTCGACGCCAAGCCACAAATGTAAGTTTCTTCAATATCACATATTTTCCTCATAATTTTATTAATAACCATTCAAAAACAGTATATTAACATTTACTCTTGATTCCCATAGGTTTGAAATTGAAAACCAACAGTGTACGCTGGAGTTCATAGATGCCTTACAGACAGTCCTGCTGAACGGCCGGCCATTCAAGGTCGAGTTCGGTGCTTTGCCAAAACCGATCATTGTCTCAGGCAAAAAGTACTTTATTAGATTCTCAGTGTTACCGCGTGGCTTCCGTGCTGGCTACGTAAAGATCACGGGAATGCGAGGTGAGCAACCCAAGGAGGAAGTCGTAGCTCCTACTACCGGCGCGATCGAAGCCAGTCAGAAACCAGAGGCAACAGCAGCCACCGCATCGACGCCTGCCACGGCCACGAATCTTAGTGTACCGCCTGGTCTCGATCTCGACTCCACATCGCAAGATGGCATGGACGCGTCAGGTACCAAGATTTCCGATTCACAGATCGACGTGCTATCCTCGGTGGTGCCTTCGGCCATGGCACCAGCCTCGGGATTATCGTATCAAGCCGAACCCGTTGAAAATCCACCGCCAGCTGCACCTGCTCTCGCGCTGCCTCTTAGCCTTAACGAACTCTTCCAGAGACTCGTCGAAACAGGAATCGTGCCGAATCTCACCGAAAAGAAGAAAGAGGAAGAGGAGGAAAAGAAGCCCGAGCCTGAAGTCATACCTGTCTCGTTCGACAAACCGGAAACTTTGAAAATGTAAGTTTGTTT
>JAPYZB010004750.1:0-10223 GCA_030522745.1 Eupelmus kiefferi | reverse complement strand
ACATCATTTACACTACTTTTGAACCGCAGAGAGTTTCAAAAACATATCTATCTTGTAAAAGATTTATTAAAATATAAATATTTTTTTAGATAATTTTTTATATTTGTAGCAAAAATTCTGGTATCAACATTTAGTAAAGTTACGGTCTCTATAGAGAAAATTTATTATTAAGCTCTATTTTTCACTGATAATCACAATTACCTTAGTACATAATTAATTTCAATAAATCGCTTATTTTACAATGAAAAAATAAATAGTTTACTTTCTGCACAGTCAGAGCAAAATTTTAACCGCAGTTCACCTTTAAATCACCTATCCAGCAGTAAAACTTACGGCACTCTGGCGCCTCGACGGCACTAAAATCTTTCTCTCTCTCTCTCTCTCTGCCCCTCGCGACAGATTGCGTATACGTAGTACCAGCCGCGAGTGATAAAAGTGCATATCCCGTGCCGCGGGCCCATCGAGCGGTAAATTTCGCAAGGAAGATTAATCTGCCTTGAGTTATGCTGCCGGCTTACGCACAGCTGACTTAGTTGCTTGCTTACGCTCGCTCGCATACACACATCGCGTTTTCCCTCTTACTTATACTCCGCGATGTATTAGCCTGCGCTTTGCATGTCGCGCGGCCAGCTACAGCGACAGTCCAGTAGCGCAGATCGCGTTTCAGTATCCATGTATGTGTAACTTCTCGTCCACGTGTGCACTGTAGGATAGTGTTTTGCGCACGCGTCTGTGAATTTCTCAGATGTATGTGCATGTGCGTGCGTGCATTTGTTTAATGCCGTGCGCGAAATCAGTATAAAGCTCCGTGAGCAAAGCGCGATAGTCATCAGCGCGATTCGTTTGAAATTCGCCTCGGAAAATTAATTTTTTTCGAGATTACATTTGCACCGCCGGCACGTTCCTGGAATTTTTTTAACCCTTTGGCTTTTTGCGCGCGTGCACGAGGGCAGTTGAAAAATGTCTAGGAATAAAACTTATAGTTGCGTGATTCTGAAGAGAAGCGGATGTTTCTTCTGGTGTAGCTTTCGTATTGTTGCGTGGATATGGCGTGGGAAAGCTTTATGGTATTGTTTTATTTTGTATATTAAATGTTGCAATTTTACAAACTGTTTTTACGGATGTTTGAATGTAATTACCTACTCGGCAATAATATTTTTTTCACTCTATACTTATGTGCAGAATGAATTGTCACACATCTGCTGTTCTTGAGCTAATTGATGGAGTATTAATTTTTTTAGTAATTAAATAATACTTAGAGAATAGGGATGTATATTAAACATCATGTATTTAAATACTTAACTCTAGTATGATTATATACATAAATAATAAACAACTTCTTCTGGTCTTATACTGTAAGGTAGATAATTATGAAAATACTTAAGTAAAAATGTAAATTTCTGGTCACAAGGCATTTTTTAAAAATTACGAAACAATTAGGTTCATTATTAATCGGTAAAAAGGTAAATAAAGTTGTTATGCATTCGCCGTGTAAATAAAACTGAAGTTAATCAAAATAATCATACCGTTGCAAGTTACATAAATATGCGCAATTACATTTAGCAGCGTGCATTTTTAATTATTCAGCCGTTATATTCGAATCACCATAATTGGATCATTTTTTACTCCGTGCAAAGTAAAATTTAAATGACAGGATAAATTATCGCTTCCTCTAATAAGCAATATCTCACCAGCCTTCTTTTTTCTTTAATTAAAACCTTAATATGCAAACGCAGCCCTCGTTCCCCACATTTCATTCACAAAATTAAAATTTCACCCTCTCAATACACATACACAATCCAACAAAAAAAGAAAAAACATCCCACAAACGTTCCCCCTGTAACCCACACAGTCGCATAAATCGCAGATACGGAAAGCGAAGTAGCCAATTGATACAATTGGCCGGTATCTCGAAAATTTACCTCCCGAGATTAAGGCCCGCTCTCGCGCCGACAACAGCTCTTCCCCGTCGGCTTATCCGCCCACGCTCGAGCTACCGGCCGGCTCTTACAGTCCTTTGCTCCCGCGCGCTATCCGGTAGCCAAGCTCGGGCTGTACCTGACAAGATAAAACCCGATATGCCCCGGCTATTATTATACAAAGCGAGAGAGAGAAAGAGGGCCCGAAAAAGGTTGTAAATCGTGTATACCGAGCGGCATATTGGAATCCGCGCGGCGTAATTTCTTTCGATGTCTCAATACGAGTAGCAGGAGAAAAAGGATTGCTTATCGAGGAGGCTTAATAGTGGGAATAATTTAGCCGGTCTGTCTATCTTTATCCGCGCGGCGCGCAGGTGTGTGCGCTCGTTGGGAAAATAGAATGCTTGTTTATGGGACGGGTTTTGGTTAGGAAATGTGGCGATGAAAAATAATTGTTCTGTCGTTAGCGAGGCTTTCGAGGTAATAGGGAAGATGTGATTAAAAATAATTGACATTGAAATGAAGTAAATCAAGCTTTATTCGCACTTTGGGCAGCGGGACGCTTGGAAAAAGCAAGGTGAAAGTCACGGAAATTCGATATCAGATTGAATAAAGTCAATTTGTTTATACAGCGCAATAAACCTTTGAACTTGCCTCGGTTTTACGGCTTATTTAAGTTATTTATAGTTCTATTTAGTTTGCGAAGAGAGAAAGAGAGAGGTTGAGACCACCGCACGAGTATTCAGGGCATCAATTTTGATCAGAGCCCGAAAGATGCTTTATTGCGCTGCACGAAGACACTGATGACTCATATTTTATTTTAATGGACTCTGATTTAAGTTTAAATTAAACTTTTAGAAAGCTCGGCTTTCTAGCGGTCGTTATGGGGCTTTCCGTGCGCACCTCGGCTATATGTAACAACATTAAAGCGTTTCAAAACCGTATTCTAGATTCGCGAGAGGTGTTGCTACATGACTTGCACAGTTATAATAGATTTAAATTGAGAAATTCAATATTTAACTTTGCGAGGCGATTTGCTTTGACTGATAAACTGCACTTTATCATCTGTTTCTGAGTATGAAAGTAGGATTTTTTATAAATGATTCCCAACTAATGTACTTACACAGTATACGAAATGGGTTTAAATTTATAAACAGTGAATGTTTAGATTTAAAAAAGAAAAATCAAATACACAAATATTGTGTAATCTTATGTTTAACACAGCACATTTATTTTGAAAATCTTTTTACTCATATTTATATATTTTAATTTTCCGTAAAATAAATTGTAAATTAGAGGTAAAGACTGTTTTAACAATGTAGAAATTGTCTTTTTTTTAGAATCGATTAGAATAGATTTTTTTTCAAATAAATTTTCGTTTACAATAACGAATTATATATTTGGAATTATACTGTTTTCCTGGAATTATTGAACATTATATACAACCTTCTCAAATCCTACCCAAAGTCCCCAATCATCACACATTGCCGTCAAGTTCCTTTCTCAGCCACGCGAAAACCTCACCAAATTCTCAAAACGCATCAACGACCGATTTTCATTCCCGCCTCTCCACCACTTGAAAAATAAATCACCCTTCCGCTCACTCCTGCACCAGTGGCGCAACGAAAAAGCAACCAAGCCGTAAATTTACGGCTCGGCCGCTTATAAAGAGAATTCCCGCCTCGGAACTTCAAATATATATTATACCACTCGGCGCGTATACGTCTTCGCGAAGTCCGCACGCGAGAAGAATAGCGATCGGGCCTTCGCAGAAAGCTCGCCGCGCAAAAAGAGGAAGAAGTTCAGGTAGCCGCGTAGCGGCCCAAGCTGCAGTCACGCCGAGATGAGAAAGACAGCTCGTGTACGCGTATACGTGTATAAGAAGTATAATGTAAATGGCTCTGATGGCTTTTTACGCGGCTCGCGCGAATGAAGTGAAACTTTAGCTCGCTCTCTGGGCCCTTTGCCGGCGCGAAAGTGTATATACAGGTGGATTGCCGCTGATTTGAATTTTAGATGCGTTAGTGGTGCGCGCGTGTGGCTCGTTTTGCTTGGAAAGGAATTAATCAAAGTTACACTTGCGCTGAAATTAGCGGAACTCGCGAGCTCGGAGTTGGCTTGTAGAAAAAGCGGATGGCCGCCAGAGAGCGCGGGAATGAAAGATTTAATTGGATTTTAAAAGCCGGTGGCTTTTTTTCAGCGGTGGAGGAAAAGGGTAGCACTGCGGGCTTGATCGATTGTCGAGGCTGGATTTATGGTCTTGAGACGTGGTTAGAGAAATTCAGGAATAATATCGGATAGCCAGCCTGGGAACTGTACTTCAGGCGAAGTCACACTTTTCTTCATATACTCTATCATTATTTTTAAATCGCTCAAGTATCGTTTATTTATTAGGCAACATACATTCCGCTCATAAAGCTTTATTCCACAAAACATTTAACACTCCTCAGAAAAGCAGATACTGCACCCATCGCTCTTCTAAACGTCTCCTTACTCCAACGACGATGAAATAATCATATTCACGCTCGAATTACGCAAGGGCGAATCTTTCGCAAAGCCATCAGAAAACAAAACAAACGAAATTACGCCATTTCAGCTTTTCTCACGCCTAACTCTCACCGCGGACAAAATGATAATTCTCCGACGTTCGCCGCGGCGCATACAAACGATTGACAGCCACGCGGTCCGCTCGAGCTTGAGCGAAGGAATAAAAAGAAGCGCGAGAAAGGTTTGCCTTAGGAGACACACCACTCGCTCCCGGAGAGTTATAATCATTGAGGTCGAAGGGACGCGGGAGAGCGAGTTGTATATATGCGGAAAGTCGCGCTTTTCTTGGGTTAGGCTTTGCGGAAACATGCTAATGTCCCCAGCGTTTTACGAGGCGCGTGTGGACTGGGAGCTCCGGCGCGTATTCATTTGTTTGAGTTACGGCCGGCTTCGAGCGACGCTGAGTTATTTCTCTGTCCGTGCGCTTTAGTGTGCGAATTTTGCGTACTCTTTTAGGAAAGAATTCGAGACTTGAGAGGTAAGAGATGTGTGAAATCGTAACTGATTTTGCGCTTGGATTTTTAATTCGACGCAAAGCTGCAGGTTACGGAAGGATTATGTGATATTGTTGTAATGCAGTAGTCGTGCCGCTGCAATTTCAGCGTCAAAGTTTTTATTTCAAATGATAAAGCTGCAAGACACGCATGCAAATCCGTGCGTATCACTTCACTGTCTCAGCGTCGAGTTTCGCCGGCTGTGTTTCAAGTATATATGCAGATGAAGTGCGGCTGAAGTAAATTATAACCGACGGCGCGCGTGATAAGCATTGCCAGCGCCGATAATGAAAAGTAAACAACCTATGCTAATTATCCAGCATCCAGCTCGGAAAAAATAAAATCTCATTTCCTCTTTCAATCACCGCTCGCAAATTGCCAACGCACTCGCCGATAGCCCAAAGAAAATCGAGCCCCTCAATAAATCACCATCTCCCACAAAAGCAGCGCGTCCGGTCCCCAATTACACGCCGGCCTTTCAATCAACCCATAAAACGTCGGACCCCCATAGAATCGCGACTGTATCAGCAAAAAGCTCGGGCAACAATCCCACGAGGATATAGAAACCTTGCGATATTGTCTCCGCTGGAAAGCTCGCTCCTTTCCTGAGATAACGCTCGGCTCGGCGCTTGATTTACATTTTAATTGAACGAACGAAAGCGCGCAGGCCACAATGCGATGATTTATGCGCGCGTGCACCCGGGGGCTATTGGCTACTGTCACGCGCGCGCCGGATGATCTATGAACGAAAATCAATTCCGCGAGAAACCGGTTACAGGCCGCAGCTCTCTGGGTTACGGTAATGAGCGCCGCTTGCGAGTAGTTTCTGGAGGCGAAAGCTGCCGGATTGCGAGGCGAAATTTTGAGACTCGGGTTGTGGTTTTTATGCGGTTGGTGGACTTGCTGGGGGAATCGGTTGATATTGCGGAAATTGGATAGTCCGAGATTTTTTCGAGCGCGAAAGGTGGGTTTGAAGCGTGGGTATTTCGAGAAAAAGTGTCGGTTTAACTGGTTTGCCGGATTATAAATGATGCCTGCGGATAAACAGTTATTAATAATTTCGATTTGATTGAATCTCGCTCTTTTGAAAGACTACGCGTTTTCATGCTCTATATACAGTTTGATCGAGTGAAGTCATACCCCACGGTGTAGTTAACTGAAACTGGTTTCTTTCGAGAAGCATAATTTAGCGGCGCAAATATTATCATTAAATTTATCTCGCCGCAAAAATTCTTTTAAACGCGCCGAGCGAGTCGATGTATGTATTCCAGAAGTGATATGTGAATTGTTCATAACTCGAAAATTGAAACTTTCTTTTACTGCATCCGTGGTGTCATTTAGCATATAGAAACTACTTCTATAAATAAGTCTTTTTGAAACGTCATGTTCGAAAGATAAGTCTTTCTGAATAACTATAGGCCGGCACTAGCCGTTTGTATCGTAGACTACGGTGTCATGCAGATTTCGTATCTCTCACACGTGCATCGTGAATAGGCAAACCTAGGAAATGTAGTTCCGCGATTGGTATTAGTTTGAGCATTTTTCCTGGAGATCGCATTCATCGATATTTAAACAAGAAAGTATAAAAAATTGTACATGTTTAATAAGATTTATAATATTATCTTATTAAATATATGAAAAAAACTTAATAAATAACAGCGTCCACAGTTAGGACGTTACGGAAAATATCCTTGATAATACACCATACCACCGCATCAACCACAAAAATAAATCGTCAACCATTAAATTAAACAAGCTTTCAAGCTCGCCCGCGCAAGACCGTAAAAAGCTTCGAATAAAAGCCGTCCTTCCTCAAAAACCCCCGCTATCCCAAAACGACTCTGCAGCGCGACTGCGATGATAATTACCGCGCGAATCGCGCTAAGGAACCGCTATTAAAGTGCGCACTCTCGCTTTTGTCGCCGTATTCCCGGGCGCGCTCGGGCGTGCCGGTAATTCGGCGAAACTACTTTAACAACTCGCTTCCCTCGTATCCGCGCAGAGCAAGAAACAATATGTCGCGACGCGTTAATGAGGTGCCCGCGCGACAAAACGGGCGAAAAAAGCCCTGCGACAGAGAGAAGAAAAAAAAGAAGCGACGAGCTCGCGCGCTGGCGCTGAAAGGAAAACGAAAGCACGCAGCGAGAATGCATCTGATTAATTGGGTAATTATGCGCGCGGTACATACACGCGAATGCGTACCTCGACACGCAGTTCCGGGTGGGCGGTAGCTTGGCTGTATAACCCAGCCAACGGTGCTCGCGTCACCATGGTTACGACGCTGGAAGGGGGGGGGGGCTACACCCCCGTCGACGCCACCCTAGACTCCGGCAAACATGGCCGTCGCTGCCCACTTCAAACGAGCGAGCTTTTCGAGAGAGAGGGTGAGCTTTAACCCTCTCCTTGTCGCGGCGCCCGGTAATAGCGCAGCTGCTGGCGCTTGAGAGTGGAATCGGCAAACATCGGGACAGGACGAGGACTCTATAGTTGAAGGGGAAGGGGGCTCGTTTGTGAGCTCGTTGCTGCTGACTTTTAGCCGCGTGGGTGGAGCCGAGCGCGACCTTTGCCCTTGTCACGACTTTGCGCGCGATCCCCCTAGCAACAGCCGCGCCTGACGCTGACGCAAGACCTTAGCCCTTTGAGTCTGAGGGCGAGGGCAAGAGGGTATGTAGGTGGATGGAGGTATGTGGGTCTGGCCTTTGGCAATGAAGCTGATTACTTGCGATATTCGTAGGTATATTTGTTTGGTGTGAAGGAAATTACGTGGAGTCTGAGAAGGGTCGAAGTGAGCCTATTTAATAGAGTAGTTTTGGTAATAAGCTATCTTCTAGTTTGGTACTAATTAAGTTCCAATTAAATTTTTTTATGTGTGTTTAAAACGTTGATATAACTTGATAAAATTCTGTACTTAGTTAGTTTATTGTTAATGAGCCAAGCTGATTAATAGTGAGAAATCAAGCACTCGTTGATGTAGAGTCAATAGAAACAGTGCTCCAAAATGGATGTAGAAACTCCGTAAAATGAAAGATAAAGAGAATTTTATATTTTTAGATTTGAGCGAACTACTACAACGTTTCTATATTTAAAATTAAATTTCAAATTAAATATTTTCAGTAATTTTTGGTTTTATATTAATTTTGGAATTTAACATAACGGCTTCTCAATTTTTATACATATTTCTTTTGAAAAAAATGCCTAAAGTTTTAAAAAGCATTAAGTGAAATATGTCAAGGAAACGTTGCACTCTTAATGCACTTGAGAATTAATTAAAATATTTATATTATGTAATAATAAAATAATGACATAAATAATTCCTATAACATAAAATTCGCAATTTATAAGATTGTTTTTATAAAAATTTATAAAAATGTTACACATTATTTTATCAATTAAAAAATAAATTAAATTATTTTGTCGAAACTATATGAGTAAAATTTTAACTTTGAATGCAATAAATTTTGAATACGAATATAGACTGTAAGATTGCAAAATTTATTCACAACTATTTAAATATTGTTTTTAAAATGTTATATATCTATTTGAAGTTCAAATAAAATGTCACACATAGAAAGCTGAATGAAATTAATAAACTTTTTTTTAAAAGTACACTTTTACCTTTTTATTATTCCTATCTATTCAAATAAAGCCAACTTTCGTAATAATGTAGAAAGTTATTTCAATACATCGTTTCATAATTAATATGTACCGATCCGTATGTACTAGTCCATTATAGCATTAATTATCTCAGGATAGCCAGCTCTCAAAATAAAAAGCAACCGAACATGGAGCTGCATTCCCTTTTTAATACCAAAACAACAGCAACTCCATCCTTGTTAGACGGCATTATTAAAACTCGTAATAGTTTTCTTATTACGCAGCGTATAATTAACTCGACTTGTACATTATCAGAAGGAACTACTTACTTAATTAAAGCTAAATACACAGTTAAGGATGCTACCACTCCAATAAACCACTCTTTCTCTTTCCCTACCACAGAGACCTCGATTATTATTTTTACCGCGTGCTTTTTTTTAATTACCGCGCTCACACCCAATTCGCAAAGTATAGCTACAACCCGAGCGCTCACGGAAGCGTCGCGCGCGCTCCGATGCGGTGAGCAAAGAAAAAAGCGAGTTTCTCTCGAATCGAGCGATTTCAGCGTATACATATATATATACACACGGAAAAAAATAATAATTTTACTAATTGCGATCTTAAAAGCCCGGCATAGCCGGAAGCCAGGGCTCGAAAAGGGCGTAAAGGCTAGAGCCCGGCCTGGACTCAAAGAGACCCGCGAGCGCTAGACGCTGAAAAAGAATTGAAAAGGAGGCAAAAAAAAAAGGAGAAGAAGCGAGACGACGACGAAGGGGGTTTACACACAGCTAGCTCTGGCGCGGGCGCGCTGCACTTTCAAACGAAATTTCGGCGTCGCGTCGCTCTCGAGTGGCCGTGTACATACATAGATATACAGATCTCTGGGAATGAGCGAACGGGGGCGCAAAAAAAAATCTATACTGCCGGGAGTGCAAGGTAAAGAGAACGCCCGGCAGAGACTGCGTGTATATATACACTATGTACGGAGAGAGCGCAGGCAAAAAATAAAAAAAGAGAGAGAGAGAAGGAAGGAGTAAGCGAGCGAGGAAGGCGAGCGTACTTGCAGTGTGCAGGGGACACGCGGGAGGGATTTTCTTTCAGGATTATTCTCGCGAAAATGTTAATCCGCAGGGCTGCTGCTGCTGTAGGTTGCCATGGTGACGGGGCGATAGCAGGAGTAGCAGTCCGGCCTAGCAACCCCCGGGTGTTGCCGGGCCCGTGATGATAAAAGTGCGCTCTCTGTGTGTATATATATATATACGTATACAGGTCGGGGGTAAAGCTATACGCGCCGACGGAATGGCGCGTCCCTCTGTCTCTATGCGCGCGGCTGCAGCAGCAGCGCACGGGGAATCCTATTTTTGCTTGCTTTTTCACGTTCGCCGATCCCGGCTTTTCTATGGAGCCGGCGACGCTTTCTCTATTCTGGCGCACTGTGCGGGGCCTTTAGCGATGTTTTTTCGCGTTGCTTTTTTTTTTCATTTAGCCGCGTGTGTGCATGTCGTGAATGTGTGTGTATGTCGGCGGCGATGAGTGAAAAAGCAGCGGCTTTGACGCGAGCGCGAGCGTCGGATCAAAACTGGAAAATATAAGCGGCAAAGGAAGCCGGCGCTTTTTCGAGGGCGGCCCTTTTTGCGAGAGCGTGAGCTGGAAAACGAGATCGAATGCG
>JAPYZB010004749.1:0-10080 GCA_030522745.1 Eupelmus kiefferi | reverse complement strand
GGCGGAGGTCGCGGTCTTTGTTGAGACGGTCCTTCGCCTGAAGAAGAGAGACTTTGACGATGCCATGCGCAGAGGAGAAGTTTTATGAAGAAGATGACGACGAAGAGAGAAGACTTGACGACGTGAGAAGAGAGAAGAAAGAAGATGCGTCCGTTTTGGACGAAGGCGTTCCCCCCCGAAGTAATGCGAAAGCGGTGCCGGGGTGAGGGTCCAGACTTATTTTATATAATCTGGACTGACATGGAGGCTAGGGTTTTTAGTCGGCATACCTCGCTAGATAGAGGGAGTCCGACACACGAGGAGGCACGCAGACGCGTTGGTCCTTATGGTGCATCAAGCATTTCCCCCCTCCTAAAAAAAAAATTATTATTATTATTATTATTATTATTATTATTATTATTATTATTATTATTATTCCTTGTTCTACCAAAAATAAAAACAATAAAAAATAAATATCGTAACATTTCAATTTTAATAAATTTCTCTATTTATTAATTTTTATAAATATTACTAAGGTGGTTGAACCATAGTATTCTCTGACAAATTTGTAATTTTTATCGTAAGATCGTCGTATCTGGCCCACTTTCGATCAGCTCGCCTGTATAAGATCGCACTGTAGTGCTCTGCTTCGTTTTTATAGTCGGCTAGTCCTATCAACTGTAGGTAGTTACATTTTTCATGTCGTATCTGAATTTCTTGTAGAATTCTCTTGTTGTTGACTTATATGTACATCGAATAAAACAATGTTACCTAAAATTAGTATTAAAAAATTCATAGAAAATGTCTTATGTAGATATATTTGTTAACTCATCAATACAGCCACCGCAAGTGAACATTTTACATTTTACATTACAAAGAGGATGTCGTAGCCGTATTACACATATACCAAATTTGATTATACTTAAAAATTTGCGTACTCACTATTATTAGCTTAGCGTACTATTGAATATTCCTGATTGATTCTTTAAATGTTTAAATTATTTGCTTATTCAAATAACAAACGTATTCCTTAATATTATATTTAATAACAATTTTTATTATATAATATAAGTAAAAAATTTAAGTTTTAAAAAATAACTAATTTTACGGAGATGTCACACATTAATTACAAAACTAATATAATCTTAAGAAAAACCTGGAAATAAAAGACCGCTTAATATTCCTAATAATAATTTTAGCATGACCTAACCACCATAGCTGTTAATATTACGAAGCCAATGAACTTGATCCAATAAAAAAAATTTATATTCATTATAAATCTAATAACTTCAACAAAAAATTGGAAATACAGAAGAGTTTATGTATTATACGGCTTCGACATTCCGTTAAGTACAAGAAAATGTAAGTACTAACGGTACTTTTTGTAATTTGTTTAATACTAACCTATTGAAATAGAGGTTGTTTCTTTACCGTTACATTCAGCTTGAAGACAGATTGTATTGTGGCATACATTTACATACTTACCTATAAAATTCGTGTTACTACTTTTTAAATTATTTGTTTCAACAGCATACGTAATAAATGGTTTTATTCTGGCTTCACATCCCTTCTCACATTGGGATATTTCTGTAAAACTAGGAATATTTTTAAATAGCTTATTAGCTACAGCACCTGCATTATCTTCACAATTCATTAATTTGATTTTCGGAATGTTAAGATGATTTTTAATTTCATAAAACTGCTTTAATAATTTTGCTCGCAATAAATAAATGTAATTTGTCATTCCTTTTCTTCTGATAACATCAATAATTTCAAAAAATTTATCTTTTTCGCTTAAGTCTTCAACCTAGAAAAAACATTTTTTAATGAATTTCAAATAATACTTCAAACTCTAATTTCTACACGACACTTCGCAATAATCAAGAATGAAAATTATTTAATCATTTTCAGAAATATATTAAACAGTTTAAATATGAAATATATTTTTTCATTTTACATAATATTTAATGATCTGTAAATGTTTTATACAAAGGTAATATACATTTATCATATTCGTCATACGTAAATGGCAAAATAATATAAAATTTTACAAGACAATTAAAAAGTTATTTAATAAATATGTTAGAGTAAAACTTTCTTGCAAATAAAACATCTAAAGCTTAAGCGTTTGGCGCATACTAGTCCCTGACAAGACCATCTAAATTTCATCACTTTATAATGATTTATTCTGTAATTAAAGAATTTCTATGAAGTGTTATGAATTTTATTAATAGCCGAGATATGAAGTAATACAGAAAAAATATCCAGCTTACATAAATATTTATTGTTATTGTTTTATAAATAGATAAATGTAACAAAAAGTAATTTTTACAAAAAAATGTATGCTTTAAAGGATTTAGAAAAATATGTACATAAAAATTCTAAACTTTATTTATTAATATTAATATAGTTCTCAATCATTCAGAAACCGTATAAAATATATAAATATATTTTATATTTATACTGTACATTATAATGTATGCATGTAGAGACGAAAATTTAAAGTTTTATTAATTTTTCTGTATAATAAATTTATCTAAGAAGTTTTATTACGTATATAATAAGTAAATAATAAAATCATTAAAAATATGAAAAATAATGTTTTTTAGTTTTTCATTTTTACGCAGTAATTTATCGATAAAATAAATTAAAATCTATGTACTTATATTTTACAGTGTGATGATTCTTATGCAATTTTAAATTTTTTTTCAAGAATGAAAAAAGAAGTTTTGAAGAACTCAAAAACTTAAAAAGAATGAGAGAGCGGCTGACAGAGTTACTAAATAAAAGACAATTATTACATTAAAAAAGTTGTTCAAACTTACTTGACTTTTTATGATAGGGAAATCATACGATGCTGTAAGTATTATTTGTAAAATACTATCAAAGGCACAAGTATTTTTAATCGTTACATAATCTTTATCTATTTTAATGCCTTTGATATCTAAACGATTACCGTTTTTAATAATAGGTATCGCTGCGTGTTTGTCAATAGAAATTCTGTCTTTGATAATGGATTTTGATACTCCTAAGTACAATGGGGTTTTTCTATTTTTGTTGATTTTATCACCATCTTCAATAACTTTAGATTTATTTATGTCAATTTTTTTATTGAGTTTTCCAAAATTTTTCCAGTTATCATATTCTTTGAACTGTAAGATGGTGTTAACATCTCCAGCTTCAAAGCACATGCAACAAACACGCCTTTCACCATACCCTTCGTCATCACCGCAACTTTTCGAGCATTCCTCAAGAACATGAACGTTTTTTCCACAAACTGCATATGAATGTGCTCCGGTAGGCTTATCGCCGTTCTTATAAGCAGGGCAGGAAATGTCTACAGGTGGCAAATTCAAATTCTCGACATTTTCTTCAGATAAGCTGGAAGAATTGGGTGAACGATTTTGACTTTCTATAGCTTTTGCTTTAACAAGCAAACTCTTTCCTTTCAGAAAGTTCAGATGCTGCGACACAAAATCATCCACCCGTATAGGTAAATTACCTTTTATAAAAACATTATATTTTAATTTTCTAAATTCATTTTCTATAGGGGCACTCGTTGGCGACTTTAATTTCATGTTGTACTTTTCATTGCAAACATTCGACCACAATGGGAAAAAAATTTAATCTTTCAAGAGATAATCAACAAATTTTAAGTCTTTTAATAAAAGCCCGTTAAACGAGTCTCCTCTTTCATCCGTATTTCTTAATGCTTGATCTTTGAGATTTTGCCCCTATCAGCTATAAAAATTATCAGAAATATGATAAGTATTTTCTGTATTATCATCTTCGATCATCGTTATCATTGCTTCCGTATCTACGTAGGTCTCATACGTATCAGAATCTATTTAAGAAAAAGATTAAAATATACAAAAAATTGATATATAATTATCAAAATAAATCAATTATTCTCCCTATGAAAAAGTCATGATCAAATATTGGAGAAATAGAATAAACGACTTGTGATTGTCTCTAATAATTTAATAAACAATAAAATATAACAGAGTTCAATAGCAAACTTTAGGTTGTCCAAGAGCAAAATAAAGTTAATACTTAATACAAATTTTAATAATACTATACCGTATGGCTACTGTTTAGTTGGAGAATAAGTTGACATGGGTTAGATTTGTGAAAAAAATTAATAAAACAAAAATGCAACTTTTCAGTCAATCAGATAACAAGACAGTCAACAATAAATTACTTATTAATATTTTATAAAAAGTGAATTTAACGAATAATTATAATTTTGCACATTATTAATATTAATAATAGAATATAGCAAAGTTAGGATACCCAACATGCGATTCCAAATCAAATACATTAAATACCTGTTATTTGTGACGTGAGATATTTTATTGCCTCAGCACATTTTGTTTTTCGGCCACTTTCTAGTGTACCGTCCGTTTCCGACGACGATATTATTATGAGACATTTAATTATCTCCTTTGCTTCATCTTCAGAACTGCATTGCGTAAGTCTTCCGATTGGGTGATTTGAAAAATGGCCGCCTGATGTGCACGTCGCATGGCACAGTGCTCTGTTTGTGTTCCTCACTCTCGTCTCTGTACGGGTCTCCATCGGGATCGGGGTGGTTTTTTAGAAAAGGTATTGTTAAATCTCTGTACTGAATAATAAAGCATCGTGAGGAGCGGCATAGTCAAACCAAAAGGAGCTGCCCAAATAGCGAGATACTTTTGAGGTTAGTTAGGCGACCGTTTGTGCCTTGGTGTTGATGGCGCCTCGCGCGGTTTTGAAAGGCGACGTGGTGCTCTATATCTACTAGCTCTATCATCGCAGTCATGGCGCCTACAAAACAAACAGGCAGCAACGCAGAAAATAAATCTGGCGATAGTAAATCGATTAAAGAATTTTTGCAACAGCAAAAAGACAGAGATAAGGTTAACACCAGGTCTGCCAGCCACAATACCGATAACTCGCAAATGTTACGTGATATTCTGTCTAAGGTTAACCTGATAAATGAAGAAATGATTGAAGTGAAGAAAGAATTAATGAACGTCAACACAGTTATCAAAAACACCGTGCAAGCTGAATTTGCAAGCAGAGACAAAAAATGAAATGAGGAAAAGGCCTCAATGATAGAAAGAATCGAAGTGATAGAGAAGAGGCATGAAGCAAATTTAAAGTTAGAAATTAAAAACAATATTGTCCTACAAGGTCAGACATTCAATACGCAAGACCTAAGGCAAGAAAACAGTGCTCTCCGAGAAGAAAGATTCAACACGAAAGTGACTATTGCTGACGCTTTTAGAATCAAAACATCAAAAAGACAAATTGTTATTGCCAAATTCGCTAACTTCGAAGAGAAGCGCTTTATAATGTCAAAAAAAATGCAACTAAAAGGTAGTGATTTATACATTTCAAATGATTGCACAAAAAAAGAAAGGGATATACAGAGAAGCTTAGCTAAAATAGCAGAAACAAAAAGAAGAAATGGCAAGGAAGTTAAAATTGGTTTTAAAAAAATCATAATGGACGGTGTTACCTATATATGGAAAGATGGAAAGGGCTTAGAAGCAACAACGACCGAGATCTCATCGCAGATCTCCTTTCGAGACTAATAAATCGGACTCAGTCGACGCGGCATGCCACTATACGGCTAACCTGAAGAAAACTGTATCAGCAGAAATTTATAAACCATTATCTAATTTTAATCAAAAACAAAAATCAATAATATTCTGGAATTTACACGGTTTTCCAAATTTAATTAATGTACTGAACGATGATTTCCTTGATAATCTTTATAATTGTGCGATTTTATGTGTTTCAGAGACTTGGCTATCCGAGAAAATAAATAAACTTCCCCTAGCGTATGCTAAATATACGTATTTTGATGGCCCGGCTGTAAAGGATAAGGCAATGGGCAGAGCTAGCGGTGGGTTGGCTATTTTAATAGATAGCAAAAGTGTGAACCTAGCAACTATTCTTGAACGCAATAACACATTTATGGCCTTAAAATGCTTTGTCGGCGATGTAGAAACCATAGTAATTAGTGTGTATTTAAAACCAAACGACAGTGATACGAATCTAGAGAATTTAATAGATTTTGTGAGGGGAATCTTGAACGGTTTTACTGGCACTTTACTTATCGGTGGAGATTTTAATTCCCGAATAGGTGAAAGCAACCAAGTCGCCGATGAAATAGTAGAAAAAACGAATTTTAACTCGATACGTAAGGCAGTAGACAGGTTTCAAAATAAGCAGGGCCGCTCACTTGCCAAGGCAATGGAAGACGTAGGGCTTATAGTACTGAACGGAAGGAGTGTTTCAGATCCTCACGGCAACTTTACGTATATAGACAGTAAAGGTTCCAGTACCATTGATCTTGTATGGACCAATCTCAACGGTCTAATGAATCTGTCTGACTTCTCAATCCTAAACATGGGTCACTCGGATCACCTGCCAATTAGTGTCGCATTAGTTGACGACTGCTTAGAAGTTAATAATCGAAACGAGCAAGCAGAGAACATTACAACAGAATATTCAAAGTTAGTTTGGGACCCTCAAAAAAGCTTGGAATTTTATGATAAAATGTCCAATATCACTACACCTGATATATCAGGAATCGACGAAATGAATAATTCTCTTATCAGTACCATCGTCACTACAGCTCAACTATTAAACATGGAATGTCGCATAAAAGTAAGAGCAGGCGCCTCGAGAACGAACAGAAATAAGCCTTGGTATGACAGTGAATGCAAGAATGCAAATAAAGTACAGAAAAAAATCTATCGTAAATGGATCAGGACAAAAGACTACAGAATAAAAAATAATTTCGTAATCGCTAAGCAAAATTATTGCAAACTTTACAAAGCAAAAAAGAGAGAATACTGTCCAATGTTAAAAGTTAATCTTGCAAATATCAAAAACCCTAGATCGTTTTGGGCAGTAGTACAAAAACTTAAATGTAGAAAATTCACCACTTGTCCAATTCCACGTAAAAGTATCGAAGAGTTTTATCGAAATATTTACCCTCCTCGATGTATGACAAACGAAACATTCATTGACTGCAGACACCCTGAATTAGACAAAGAGGTCACTTTTGCTGAAGTATACTACATCTTGGAGAGTCTAAAAAACAACAAGGCGCCAGGACCAGATGATATATCAAACCATTTTTACAAAAATCTTCCTCATGATTGGATCCACTTTTTGGTAAAATTATTCAATAAAGTGCTAGAATTCCGCGAGGTGCCGAACAGCTGGTGTAGCTCAGAAATCTCTCTCCTCTATAAGAAAGGTGATCCACAAAATCCAGCAAACTATAGAGGAATCGCATTAACCAATACAATCTCGAAAATCTTTACGACTTTAATAGCCGATCGATTATCAGACTGGTGTGAGAAAAACAACATTTTGCGCGAATGTCAAGCAGGGTTCAGAAAAGAGAGATCATGCGAAGACAATGTTTTCGTTCTTAAAGCTAAGATAGCTATCGAACTCACGAAACCAAATGGCAAATTGTATGGCGCATTTGTTGATTTTAAAAGAGCTTTCGACTCCGTAGTGCATTCTATATTGTGGAATTCTCTCTACAAAGCTGGTGTAAGCGGTTGCATCATAAAAGTTCTACAGAGTCTGTACCAACGCGCCAACATGAAAGTCAGATTAGACAATGGTGAAAAAACGCAGGAGATTGATATTACGGAAGGTGTTCTACAAGGAGAGTCATTAAGTCCCTTAATTTTTTCGATCCTACTGCACGACATTGTCGAATTTTTCTTAGCAGATGGACACACAAATATTGAGAAAAATATAGACATCTTACTTTTTGCTGATGATCTTACAATTCTTGCTGAAGATGTTGTTGATCTCCAAAATAAATTAAACACTCTCTCAAAATACTGTGATTACAAAGCTCTAGAAGTTAATACGAGCAAGACTGAAATAATAAAATTCAAAAAGAGTGGCAGAACCAAATCAGAAAGAATTATAAAATACAAAAATGATGCCTTAAAAGTAGTGAATAACTATACTTATTTAGGAGTAATTTTTTCGTCTAGTGGGAGTTTTAAGACTGCTTTAGAGAACGCATTAAGGAAAGGTAAGACAGCATTAGGTGCAGTCTGGCAGATCTTGAGTTCAGAAAATAACTCAAGTTTGGCGGCTGCAAGAAAACTATTTGATGCGACGGTCGCTTCTACTGTTTTATACGGAGCCGGAATTTGGGGACTTAGTCATATACAGGAGATCGAGCAAATTCAAGTAATTTTTTACAAAAGATTTTTACAGCTGCCTCGCAGTACACCTGGTTACATGGTAAGGCTAGAATCTGGGAGTACAAAACTAGAAAGTTTAATATTGATGAGGGCAATGTCATATTGGACAAAACTATTGAAAATGGATCCTATCAGATATCCCAAAAAGATGTACGAGAAATTAAAAGCCAATGATAATCTTCCTCAAGAAAGAACTAAATTTAACTGGTTTTTGCAACTGAAAGGGCTAATTGGATTTTGGTCTGAATAAGATTTTGCTTTCTCAGAACTTTTTACTACATTTAACACATTTGTCGAAGGTAGTGTAGGAGGCTCTCGCCCATCAAGAAGCATGAATTCTACTGCTCTGTCAGCTCTAAACTTTTCAGAGCTTTTGTGTTCCAGCTCTTCATACACGGCTCGGCGCAGTGGTTGACGTAATGGCCTTTTTCCACAATTTTTTTCCTCGTCTCTCACAATCGTACATGTGCCAACTATATCTTTCAAATTATTTTCTTCGAAGACACATTTTACTATAGTCCCACAGTTATAGTGCCCTATAAAAATATATACAAAAAAATATTAAAATAAATTATTTATTTCTTAACTACCCTGGTAGAAATTTGCCCATTTAAAGTGGTTAGAGCAGGGTTAGAAATATTAACAGACAAGTCTGTTAAAAACGAATTACAGACAGCATGTCTGTTACTTTTAACAGACAAAAAGTCTGTAAGGCATTGAACATACATATATAAATTGACAGGTTTTGTCTGTTAAGGCGGCTACGGAAGTTATACTATAGGAAGTTATACTATAGGTTTAATTTCGTAGTTTACAAAATACGCTTTTGATTTAGAAAATTCTTAGCATTTTTTAACTTTCCACCATTCTTTGAGGCCAACAGAATGGTGGAAAACTTAAATATCCAAAGAATTTTGTAAATTAAAAGCGTAGTTTGTAAACTACGAAATAAAATCTTACCTAGCCTCCGAAATCACCTTAATTTAAAAGACAATATAGTAAGTGGCAAAAAATGTTAACAGACTACACGCGTGTTTTTAACCGTGAGGTTACGAAATAGCATTGAACCCATTTTTTCTAGGGATTAATTAGCTATTAAATGGAATCATTTCTACTAGGGTACAGTAAAATGTAATTATGATGCTAGACTACATATAATGTAATAATGAAAATAGCCGTTATTTATTTGATTGTAAGTATTGATACTATATTAATCCCCTCTGACACCCGAAGTGTGTTATGGGTTATTAGGTTATCTATATGAAACGCCATCTAGCGGTACTATAGAAACTATATCTTACGTACGTTTAGCAAGAGCCTATATTAATACATTACATATTTTTATTTATTATTTTTTAAGAATTATTATTCACAAAAAAAAATAATTGTTACTATTATTTTATGAAGTTAAAACAGCCTGAGCAGCTTACTAGTTATGTGGTTGAATTTACTAAATAATGTATAATCTTTTTTAAGGTGCTTTACCCATTTTGGCCTGCCATCTATGAGATAAAACCGCGAAGCTGCAAGGAGAGCAGTAGTAACAGTCGCGCTTGAAAGAACCTGGCAACGCTGCGATCAGCTGCTTTCTTATAAACATGATATTAAAAGTACAATTAAATATTTCTCAAAACCCAAACGTAAGATCTTTTTGCACTTGACATCATGTATTTCTGAGAATCTAAGCTATATCATACTAGTTTTCTGTTAAAAACTGTAATTTTTTCTTTAATATAGAATAAAAAGTCTCCTATAATCCAAGATACTGTCGCATCCGTACAATGCAACGAGTATATTACTCATTAGCTGACTCATTCAAGTCCATGGGCTAAGCGAGCAGGTAGTAAGTGTCGACTACGGAAGA
>JAPYZB010004747.1:0-17744 GCA_030522745.1 Eupelmus kiefferi | reverse complement strand
AGATTTGCATAATTTTTCACGGCAGCAGTAGCTGCAATTTATTTAAAGTACATCTTCAACGATGTTTATGACTGGAGTTAGGAAACTTTGTAACGATAGAAGCATTTATAAAAATTATAATCGATTTTAAAATGTTCGGCTCATTTTTTACCTACTGTAATTAAGCAGTATACTCATACACAAAAGCGCAGAAAGCAATAAAAATTATTTTGCCAAGATAAACTATTCTGTTTCGAAACATTTTTAACGGTTAAATTACCAGAAAAATTGTAAATCAAATAGCTTCTAGTACTGGTTTTATCTCTGCCCCTACAATTAAGACGCACTAAATTCCGAAAAGTTAAGATAATCAAAACGACATTATCAAGCTGCAACTTTTCTAAAAATGGTTATCGAACCTACATCAAGTTAACATAAATGGTAAAGATGAACCATAAAAATCGGTGAGATATACTGAAAGAACACTTCGAGCGAGTACAACAGTTGCGAAAGCATCCAAGCGAAATGCAACTTATACTAGGGGGATTAATTAAGGTTATATTAGCTGTACAGTCCGAGCTAAAAGCACGATGCGATTAAAGAGCTAATTCAAGTGTTAGATAATAGTGTTGCTCGAGTTTTTTTATGCATATGGAGAAAGTAGATTAAAGTAGTATTATCACTCTAAAGCAAAATTAAATATTCAATGAATCTATTAAGCAATCAAAAAAAATAATGAAAAGTAAAAATTATAATAATTAAAAAATTTTCCTTTATTTCTTATGATTATCGGAAATCGCCCTTACTTTATTTATATTACAAAAAAAATCTATTTTCCTAAATAAATGTTTTTTTATAATACGTCTTTGATAGATTCATAATTTTCTAATCTTCATAAAATCTATAATCATTTACCAAATAATTCCAAATGTTTCTTTTTATCCTACTAATACATTTCTTATATTATAAATAAAATTAGAATCATGCAGCACTAAAAAACCACACTTATACCCGACGTCAGCAACGGACAAAGCCAACAAAGCGAATCTATTTTTTCAACTAGCCCATTGTCTCACTCTATAAATAGCTGCACACTTTTAAACTCGCGAGTACGTCGCCGTAAAATTTAAATCGCAAAAAATCTCGACATCAAAACTCGCTATTCTATCGCGCTGATTTTTCTCGTGGACTGTACGACCAGCTGCGCGCGCCTTTGGCGTTTACGCGCTTTCTTGACCGCGCGCCGCTCATTTCGAATGCCGCGCATTACGCCTTCCTGACCGCGCCGTGAATGCATTCGCAATCTGTGCACGCGGTTATCCTTCGTCGGCGGGTTTGGCTGAAATGTTGTTTTTTTTTTGTTTTTATTGGTATGGCTGAACTTCGAATTTTGTATTAAGGTTGAAACTTTTCAAGGGTATAGACAACTTTGAGTAGATTGGATTGAATTTCGGTGTTTTTTCACTTAGAATTGATAAGTCTAGGTTTATAGTATATTTGATATTTTTGGTTTAGATATTGCAGAAAGTATTTGGTGTATAATCAATTCAAGAAATTTTATTAATCTTTTTTTCATTAGCCGAAACATTATTTAACTGATAACGTAATTCGAAAATCAACAGAAATATAAATAATAGTATATTACTTAGTGGAGTCAAGTATAAAGATAAATCTTACGAGTGACTTTAGCAAAGTGAGGGCAGACAAGTCGATGGCGTTTTGTGGCACTCATTGTTCGCTATACACAATCTTTTATCATACTTGTCAGAAAGATATGTGTTTAACTTGTGACTGCAGACAATGAACACCATAATATTTCTGACCTAGAAACTGCAATAAGTTTATGCACGTAGCTACTTTTTATTGCCGACAAACGCCACCTGTGAGGACATGGAGACCTTAAGTGAGGGTAGTAAGAGAGTACAAGACAACATTAGCGGGAAATAAAGTAGAGTTATGCATGCGCAGCAGTATCCCAGAGAAAATAATTTGGTACTCTATTTCCTGCAAGATAGATTAGACATGTACGTAATTTTATAGTGGTGTATCATAAAATGATACATTTTGATATAGGTGTGAAAAGCAGATATTTACTTCTCGAAAAAATCGGAGGAAGAAAATCTTCGTTTTTTCCATGAGTGTCGAACTGTATTTTATTCCACGAAAATTGAAATAGTACATATGCACCAGGAAATAAAGTAAATAAAGGAAAGCAGTATGTAACCACCTGAGGGAATGATCGACTTTATTCCCGAGTTGCATATGTTTTATATCCGACTCAACTATAAAAATTCCTAGCAGGGAATAAAGTAAATTTAAGGGAAAACGGTATTATAGCAATTAAAATAATTTTCAAATTTAAGAGAATTTATCGTAAGCTATACGTTATATGAATTTCGTAATTTATAGAACAGAGAATTACGAAAAATTTGCGTTAGAATTTTGACGAATTGATTTTCGTAAAAAAGGGACCCAAATACGCAAGAATTTCGTAAAATACGGACTTTAGTACGAAACATTTTTAACTGTCTACGCATTAAATAGCTCATGCTAAGATTAACAAAATCGATCGGTTATTATCACTTTTATTATCATTAAAAATGTATTGTTTGATTACATAAATAAATCCATAATTTAACGTCGCATTTAAAATTTAATAAATTATTTATACTTAAATTATTATTTACAATTTATCTTTCAGCATATTTTCTTGCGGACACAGGATACGATGTTTGGCTTGGAAACAACCGCGGTAACATCTATTCTCGAAACCACACAACGATGGAGCCTACCGATCGATACTTTTGGGATTTTAGGCAAACTATTCTTTATTAATATATTTCATGGGTTTATATAAATTTTATTTGAAAATATTTTATGTTAATATTTTTCTTTGCAAAGAAAAAAATTAATAATTCAAAAATAAGAAAGAAATTAAGTTAATGTATAGAAAAAATTAAGTCCGGATAAATTTAAAGTTTATAAAATACTGCAAATTTATAAAGGATATTGAAAATAACTTGTAATGGGGTAATCGCTTGACCGATTTATCGAGAAATGTATCCATATTATGATTTTTTCTACCGCTTCAATCTTTGAAGATGTATTTATGTCATGGCAAATGCATGCATTTTATGTGTAAAAGTATATTATAAAAAATGTTGTTTAACAAATCAATATATCATTTTTTAAGAAAATTATTTAAAATTTGTAAGTATTGTTTAAAATTTTGCTATGAAACTAGGAAAATTTTTTAAGAATTACCATTTTTATCGGCCATTGTTAAGATTTGGTCCATTCGAACTAATTTTTTAACAATATACTTTGATACCATATAGATTACATATCTATACGCCCCACTGCACACTCCACTCGCACCTACACGTTGAAAAAGAAAAATAAGAAACAGGTTCGATTAGTAATCGATATTAAACCAACCGAAATGTTCAATAATTCACAACATGCACTGTTTCTTACTTTCGTACTTTTTCACCATTAGACCAATCGAGCTCTAAGATCATATTCCAAGAAAATCGACAAACTTTCCAATTCAAAGCCAGCAGCCGCCTCTATAAATCAACACACCTTATACATTCACTTCAAGCGAAACACTTTGCATCGCAATCCTCTCGCTTCAATTCGCGCGAACAATCGATCTCTTGGAACATGCTCTCAGAACCATCCCGCAGCCTTTCAAAAGTTCAACAACCCCATCTCTAATCTAACCAATCCTCTCCTCGCTTCCGACCTCGACTGTTGCAGCTTTCACGAGCTAGGCTTTTACGACCTGCCGGCCAGCATCGACTACATCCTGGCAGCGAGCAGTCATCGCAGGCTGCTCTACGTGGGACACTCGCAGGGCACGACCCAGTTCCTCGTGATGGCCTCGCAGAAGCCCCAGTACAACGGCAAAATCGCGCTTGCCACCGGCCTCGCACCCGCGGCCTTCACCGGCTATCTGCGCGGGCCCATTACGCAACTCACCAAGCTGACATACTTTGGCGTGGTTCGTTACTCTCCTTGTTTGTTTACGCTTTTTTTTTTGCTTGCGATAGATCAGGTTTTGCGCTTGCGATTGAGGAAACGGGAAGGTATTGTCGATTATTTTTCGATTCGTAAAAAAAGTAAGGTGAAGATAAGAAACTAATAGGTCTGAGTAGCTTATTAATATGCTAAGTAAAAACTTGATGCGCTACAATCCATGAGGCCTCCACAAAATATTGAATTTTGTTAAAATTATAAGGATTGGAGCAAAAAGAGTGAGTAGGTTTTTTGAACTAAAGTACGTTCGCGTAGGCCAAGTGTATATAATAACTAGAAATTCTAGATAATCTATTGAATGAAAAAAGTTTTCAAAGACTCTCCTTTTTAGAAAATATTTGTAAAGAGTATATTTATTTTCAGTGCAAATTGAAATACAAAACCTATCGATCTCCTTCGAACCAATGATAATCTTTATTAAAATTTGCCTACGTTTCGGGACGTTTATTAAGTCTCCTTATCAAAGCGAAAATTTAAATTTTTGCTTTGATAAGGGGACTTGATAAACGTCTCTAAACGTAGGCAAATTCTAATAAAGATTTTCATTGGTTCGAAGGAAATCGATAGGTTTATTATTTCAATTTGCACTAATAAACCTCGAACGATAGATTCTCAAACTCTATTTTATATTTATTTTTATTTCGTAAACACCTTTTTGAATATTATTCATCAGATGATTTAATAATAAATTTTATAAAAAATTAAAAATTTCCTTAAAAAATTATCTAATCTAATGTTTATTTTTGTACTATTGTTAATACCTTTCGCAGTGGGTTGGTGAGAACTTTGGGTATCCAGAATTTGGTTCACGCTCAAGATGGGGAAAATTCATTTCGAGGCTTTTCTGTCAAAGTGCCGCGCCAACACAGATCTTCTGCAGTACGAAATTTTACCTGTTGGCTGGATTTAGTCCTGATATAGATCTAGTAGGTTAAAGAAAATATTTATTTTTGTTTCTACTTAAATTTGAAAATATTAATAACTTAAGTTTTTAAACATCAAATACTTTTTACGTCAATTTGAATTTAAACATTTAATATAAGGTTTGTTATAATTAATTGATGAAATAAGATGACTCTGTTGATCTCCACAAACTATCCAATTTATTAAAAATTCGCCGACGTTTCGGACGTGTTACAATAATAATTTTAATCAATTGGATAGTTCGTGGAGATCAACAGAGTCATCTTATTTCATCAATTCATTACTATACAAACAATAAAGTCATCGAACTCAATTAATGTTATAATTAAGTTTTAAGTTTCTGTTTTTGACTTTCAGGATAAGTTGACTGTGATTGTGGGACATATTCCAGCTGGCGCTTCATGGAAACAACTTATTCACTACGGTCAAGGATATATCAATCCTGGTATGTTCAGCACTCATGTTTTTATTTTTGAGTTGGAATAATAGATAAAGATTTCGTTTTTAAGATTAGCTTTGATATCGTCTTGATGAAGTTTAAATTTACACTGTATCAGAGGGCTAATCGAGTTAGTCGATCTGGGATTGATTTTTTTTTATTTTTCAAATCAACACAAAAGTAATTCTTTCACGAACGTATTAAAGATTAAATAACTAAGCTTAAGTTTTATCTTAAAAATCAATCATACTGACCTAGAAATGACATTTTTGATGAAATAAAATCTTAAGTGTAATATTGAATTAAAAACAAACCTATTTTGACTTAAGTATTTTTAAATTATCTTTCAATTATGTATCCATTTAGTGAATACACATATTTAAAAAATTACTTTTGTATTCAGAAAATTTTTCCAAATAATAGTTTTTTATATAAATTAATTAACAAGTCCATAACAAAAGTCCTTAATAAAAACATAAATTTTTATTATAAATACTTAAAAAGGATCGTCTGCATTATGAATAAAAAAGTGTAAATCATATACAACTGCAAACTTTTTTTATTTTTCAATATCTTATTTAAAAAACTTTTATGATACTACTTTAAATAATTCACAACGGTGTTGTCTACAAATATTATATGTACAATTTATATCCAAATTACATCTAAACGAATTAGTTTATTTGTTATTAAGGAGGTTAATGTGATACAATCGGATTCAAAAGTTAATTTTATTTTCATTCGCCAGTTTTCCAATGTAAGACCACTAAAATCTAAGAATTATATTAATTTATTCTATAATATACCGACATGAAGTGTAAAAAATGAGAAATAACATCGAAAATGAAATTTTGTATAATTTTAGAATCGGAATGTATCACACTATAGATATACTAATAACATTAGGCTCAAATTTTGAACTTCAAAATTTTAAAAACAGTGACGCTAGGCTTTCTGAAACTTTTATATAATATTTCGCCCATGTTAAAATGTATAACTTTAAGACTGTATAAGTCCGAATCAATGAAGCTAGGCCTTCTAAAATTTTTACAGAATATAGATAATAATGTTATTTATATCCGGTGAAAATTTAAACAATTTTTTAAGAAAATGGAATTTTACACTAACCTTAATAAAATTTAATAATATAAATTATTTGCAGGATATTTCAGACTGTTTGATTATGGAGAGAGTAAAAAAAATATTCAAATTTATGGATCTTCCGTACCTCCAGAGTATAAATTGGAAGCTATTACAGCACCAATTGCTCTATTTAGTAGTACGAACGATTGGTTGGCTACACCTAAAGTAAATAATACATGTTTTTTTTTTAATATTGATCGTTTTTTATTTACTATTTTTTATTATATTTTATTTATTTTAGGACGTTGAACTACTTACAAATAAATTAAACAGTGTTGTTTATCATCAAAGGATCTCAACAAATCCATTCAATCATTATGATTTTATTTGGGGAAGAACAGCACCTCAAATTGTATTTGAACCTCTAATGCGTTTAATGGAAAAATATCGGTACATACGATAGAATTTTGCCGTTTTAAGATGATTTGCTTGCCAGATTGTGTTCAACAAAATTGTTGTATTCAACGATCAAATTATTCTAGTCATTCTCAAAAAATAATTTAAAATTGAAGTGTTGAGATATTAATATTGTTTGTTTTTTTTACAAATAAAATGTTTACATCCTATAAGTTTATTTATTACAGCCATAACTATATATTAAATATAAAACTTTATGTATATATTTACTTTATTTTATTAACATACTGAAAAATACTAAATCAGCATTAATTTTCTAGTATAAAGTATCTGAGTTTTAGTATACGTATACACGTGTTAATAAGAATAAAAAGTACGTTTCCGCGATATTTATGGCATTCATGAGCACGAATAAAATAAGATAACATAAAGAAAAAATGCACGCAATATGATATAAAAGAGTGATAAAGAATTAAAATTAGTGATTGATGAATCGTTATCTCATCTTTAACAATTAATATGCATTCAATTTCCATGTCATTTATATAAAAATACTTCGCTACTTTGTATAATCGCGATTGAACCCAAGATATCAGTAATCAAGTTATTAAAATTACACATCCGATAAAGTATATATATCATTTTATCGACTTTAACTAATTTATTAATTAACTATTTGATATTACAATGTTATGAAGCAAATATTTTTTATCCAATAAATCTTTAAAAAAAAGACAGATTTTTATTTCTTGCGTTCTTTAATTTTTACCGCAGTAAGTACTGTAATAGTTATATAAACTTTACAGTTCATTAAAACATTTTTTGAGTAAAAGTTTTCTTATTTATTTATTCATTAGTAATTTATTTATATGTTCCTTTGAGTTATGTGAATGAAATTTTTACGTATCTATAAAATGTTACAACATAAAAATCTAATAATATAAAAATATATTTTAAAATAAGACCTAGGACAATAGTAGAGAATGATTAATCTTGCGACACTGAATGATTGGTTAATCTTATCTATTAGACGTTAAATATATAAAAAATAAATAGTTGTATCACCTTCAAATAGAGTGCACATTTATCTGAGCTTATAGGAGTCTCAAGAAATTTTAATAGTCACATTATAAATTTATAAAGCTTCCAGAAACTAGTTAAACAACGAATCTGTTTTAAATAAGATGAACAAATTTATATTTTTAGTTGTTTTATACAATGTCGGTTTCGCAGCATCTTTAATTAATCAGACTTTTAACACCAAACAAGAGAATTTAAATGGAACAAACTTCTATTCAATAGACTTTTTAGTTCCGAAGGAAATATATCCGACTGAATCATTACAAGATATTGGGCGTAACCATCCGCATGAACATCTTGACGTCGTAAGTATTTTTATTTATTTACTGTACTAAGAAAGGATAAACTACGCTATCAGATGTTTTTGAATAATAGTAAAAGAAATCGTTACTTTTTATAAGTAAAGTCATAAATAGTCATATATTTCAATCACCTATATATTTCACAAGTTTATATTTTAATAGTATTTTATTCCTACTTTAAAGATAATGGCTACTTATTTTCTCAAAACAGCTCATATAAAGTGGGTTATTTTTCCCGAAAATCTCGAGGAGAGAAATAATAGTCCATTTTTATCCTCTTAGGCCATAGGCGCTCGCTTCTTATTTCCCTGCTAGCAGTCATTATATTTCTGCTAGCATTTTTATTAGAAAAAATAAAAAAATTATTGAAAAAATAAAAAAAGAAATAAGTGGCCACATTTATAAAGTCAATTATTTCCTAAGGGTAATTACTGCCACGGGCAGCAAACCACCCTCGAGAATAATATGCGGCTTTACTCCCTTGATATATAATGTACTATTACGCACCAAGAAAGTAAAGTCGCAGATTATAACTGCGAGTGTTTGCTGCCCAATTGTAACGAAGACAGTAATCAGCAGAGAGAATAATTGACTTTACTCCATATAGATGCGTATTGTTTTATTTCCGACTCACTAAAATAAAAATTCGAATATTCTTTTATCCTACACTATGGGAAAACATTCAACATTTTTTCTTCTAAAGCATTGCCTTCACTAAGAAAAAAATTTTGTCATCACAATAAAAGATTAATTGATTAAATTGAAAATTTTTTTAACTTTTATAAAAAAAAGGCGATTGTAGACTTATAAGTTGAAATTTTATTTTTATTTTTAATTTAAAATTTTTTTTTTTATTTTTGATAGGTAGGAATCATAAAACTATATAAATACAATGTAGAGATTCATGAAATCGAAACTAGTGATGGATATATTCTTGAAATGCACAGAATAACTGGTAATAAGAAAAATCCGAATCCTGATGGTAAGCCCGCCGTGCTTCTTCAACATGGAATTCTTTCTAGTTCAGCGGATTGGGTCGTTGCTGGCTCAAATAGAGGATTCGGTATTTAAATAATTTTTCTATTGAATCTTTTACTTTATTTTCAAGATATGTTTATGAAAGTACATTATTTTGCTATAATTAGGATTTATTCTTGCCGATGCTGGTTATGATGTTTGGTTAGGAAATTTCAGAGGTAACAAATATTCTCGTAGACATAAACGTTTATCAACAACTGATTCAAAATACTGGACTTTTAGGTTTGGCAAATATTGAAATTTTAATAATAAATTATATATTTTGAAACATATCTAGATTGATTAATTATCTTATATTACTATAAAAACTATAAAATTTTAATGTATTTCTTATTTAGTTGGCACGAAATGGGTTTATATGATTTACCAACTATGGTTGATCATATACTGCAAACAAATCGGCAAGAGAAACTTTTTTACATTGGACACAGTCAAGGGAGTACAGCATTTTTCGTTATGATGAGTGAACTTCCAGAATATAATAATAAAATTATCGCAATGTTTTCTTTAGCACCTGTTGCTTATTGTTCCAATATGTTTAATCCAATTTTTCAAGCACTTTCAAAATTGACAACGTTACATGTTGGTTTTCTATTTTTTCATCTAATAACCACAATTACATTAAAATATTAAAAAACCAAAAAAAAAATGTAAATAAGATGTACTTAATTGTAATCAATTCTAGCACCTCATAAAATTAATCGGATTATACGAATTCAAACCCAGTGGAGAATTTTATAAAAAATTTACTTCTAAATTTTGCCAAGATAATAATATCGTTCAGCCCCTTTGTAGAAATGTGTTCTTCTTGCTTTTCGGTGGTTTTGATAAAGAACAGTTTGATATGGTAATCTTATAATCTGAATTTTTCACCAAATCATTTAATGTGATTAACGGAATTTATTTTAAAAATGTACTTTATTTTATTTTTAATGGTAGAATTTACTACCAGCAATTTTAGCTCATGTTCCAGCTGGAGCTGGTGTGAAGCAGTTTGTACACTATGGTCAAATTATGAGATCTGGTAATTTCATCGGTTTATCATCATTGATGTCTTAATTCATAGTATACTTAATTTTTAAAATCTAGTTAATAAATTGTTATAATATACTGATTTTATTAATTAAAATATACCACTTATACATTATAGATATATGCAAATATAATATTTTTTCTAATTTTCAGGCCATTTTCGGCAATTCGATTTTGGACTTTTTGGTAACTTAAAGTACTATCGAGCGCTAACACCACCATCTTATAATTTTCAAAATATCAAAGTTCCAGTTGCCTTACATTATGGTATCAATGATTGGATATCGAATCAAATCGTTAGTTTAAACTTTTAATGCCATACTCAAAAAATATCATATATCTAAAAATCAATTTTATTTTTCAGGATATTGAAAAATTATACTTGGAACTACCAAACCCAATTGGGAAGTTCCGCGTGCCTTATGACAAATTTAATCATATTGACTTTTTATGGGCAAAAAATGTTAAGACTTTGCTTTACGACAAAATTATGAGTCTTATGTTGCGGTTTCAAAATCGATAGTTAGAAAAACTATTTTTGTTTGCCTAGCAGATCGAAAGTACCATTTTTCTTACGGCTCCCTATCGAAAAGTTGTGATTTCGGCCTCACTAGGCAAAAGAAGTATTATACGCATCATGGGAGAAAATAAAGAATGCCTCAGAATGCATATTTTTTATAATATCTGAGCCTTCCTTTGCTTTTGCTCCCTCGGTGCGTCGATTACTATTTACGTATACATTATCTAAAGAAATATATGAATTTGCAGAATATTTAAGAAAATTGAATAGCATACATACGTAGTTAAATAAGTCATTAATAAATATAAGTTTCTATAAGTATATTATCTTTACAGTGGTACAGACCCTTTTCCTGTTAAATAGAAAAGTAAATCAGAAGATAACTTTAATGTGTAAAATGATTGTAAAATGTTAATATGTATGTAACTGTGGATTTCATGCATGTTTGTAAACAGAAAAACATTATAATTAATAATTTTAAATAGTTCCAACATTGTATCTGCGTGGAAAATTTAAAATGTTTTAGATTTAGCCAATAATTTGGAATTCAAGAAATAATTTTTATATAATAATTATTTTATAAAATATCATGATCACTAATATTTTGATAAATAAATACCTTTCAGAGGAAGAGAAAATGAATTTTTTTTCCGCATTTAAATGTACCTACAGATAACTTACTTTTTATAGTTATGATGTTAATATCTTACTATTTCATGGCAATCACAGGCTTTATCTTTTGTAAGATTCAATATTATCATGCTTACCTTCTTAATTATTATAGTACTTTGATTTTAAAACGCACACCCTAACCGATAAGAAAAGTGCGGCGTTATTGATTAGTACGACCTTGTCTAAAAGTTTCAGATACAGTATATAAATTCTTTCGATTAGTGTTAAAACTATCAGACTGATTTGTGTACGCGAACGGAGATATGGCAAGAATAACAGTTTTAACATTTTTATTTCTCGTCGGTTTTACGGTTAGTCTGATCAATGGAGAACTTTTGTCACCGGAAAATCACGACTTGCCAAATATCTCTACGCTGGAGTTTTTGCCGAAGGATTTAAATCTATCGGATTTTTCAGAATCTGATATAGATGTGCACCCACACAGTTATCTAAATGTTGTAAGTTTATATTATATTACATTTAAATTTTTTAAGCAACAGTTTATTTTGGTAGTTTTAAGTAAATATAATTCAATAATGGTTCTCGTGAAACTAAACTTAATCTCCGTTTTATGAAATAGAAGAAAATAGAGAAAATTTTCAAAAATTGATACTTATTATTTTCTTTATTTATCGAGAAATATATGGCAAGCTCAATTCGTCTACTGTGATTACCAGGTACTAATTTATTGACTCTTCTTAACACTTTTATTAATGCTTTTTTCTTAAAATGTACTTTCTATTTTATAAATTATTTAATTGTTTATCATAATGAAAAATAAAATAATTAGTCCTTCTTGTTACAACGAAACAAAACATTTAATTCCTTAAATTTGAATATTATGTAAAAAAAATTTAAAAAAAAGGAAAAAAAGTGTATAAAAAAAAAATTAAAAAAATAGTGTAAAAATAACTGTAAAAAAAAATAGTGTATAAAAAACTCATATAGTTTTTTACTCTATGATCTGCTAGTAACCATATCCTAATTTACATTTCAAGAAATATTTACCGAATAGACCGAATTCTCAAGCTTTGCACAAACATAATATTACTATTACTGTAAAGACACCATGCAAAATTTCCACAAAGTTTATGGATTAGTTTTTGAGATATATTTCGTAGCTCATCGGTTAATAGATAGTGTCCGTAAAAAGCTTTTGCCAACCTTGAGCTAAGTTCAGTTAATGTTAAAAATTTCCGAACTAACTATAAATATTTAATAAATTTTTTAATATTAAGGTATAATATCACAAAACAACTATTTTCTAACAATAAAACTTACACTAATAATAGATAAATAACGTGAACTCAAACTTTAGTTTGACTGAAGGTTGTCGTTGAGATATTTTCGATGTGTCTCAGTTGACGGTTTTGAAGAACTATCTGTAGGGGGAAATGTAAGAAAATCAAGAAGAAAAATAGTTTCTTAAAGTAATGAGAATAATTAACTATTACATTATCTATCTACTATTAATGTGAGTTTTATTTTTATAAAGTTGTTTTTTGAAAAGTTGTTATACCTTCATATTAAAAGAATTATAAAATAATTATATTTGCCTTAAAAAGGGTCAGTAGTCGTTGGTTTGAAAAAGGATCAAAACATCGTCATAAAATAAATAAAGTGACAAAAAAGAATTAAGATCGTATGACCATTGAAGCTATCAAGAAATAAAATATAGTTTCACAAAAATATTAATTTAATTTAATCTTTTAGGAAGAAATAATAAAGTTATACAATTACAACGTAGAAACTCACAAGGTACAGACAGATGATGAATATATTCTTACAGTACATAGACTTCCTGGCAAAAAAGGTGACTCAAATTCAAACAATAAACCCGTTGTATTTCTTCAACATGGAATACTTTCTAGCTCAATTGACTGGGTTCTTGCTGGTCCGACCAGGGGACTTGGTAATTATTAAATTATTGATTATTATACATATATATATTTTTTAAACAAGCATAAAATAAAAGTTTGTTTTTAATGAATCCAGCCTTTATTCTTGCTGATGCTGGTTACGATGTTTGGATGGGAAATGTCAGAGGGAATCGATATTCCCGTAAACATAAACGATTAACAGTTGAGGATCCGCAATACTGGGCTTTCAGGTCTGTAAATTCTTTGAAAATCATAATTTTGATTTCTATCAATATTTGTTTTATAACTGAAGATCATTATTTTTTAATCTAGGAAATAATAATAATTTTGTTCTTTGGCTAAAGTTGAGCTGTCAATTAAAACAATATTTTATGCTACCTCAAAAAAAGTGTAAAGGGGCAAATAACCACCTTCCACATTCGTATGGAAATGCACAATTACGTACACAGTGCGTAAAGTGGGTACTTTACTCGCTCCCCGTATAAATTAAAGTACCCACTCTACGCGCCTTGTGTAAAAAAATCATATATGTACACATGCGATATGGGAAATGTTCTATTTTTCCTGCCTGAATGCATAATCTACTTTTTTATTAGTTTATCAACATTTTGTATTATGTTATCGCTAGTTATGAAGACTTATTCTTTTTATTCTTTGCAATAAAAACTAGAATGTTATTTAAGTAGATTAAAAAGAAACAAAATAAAAATTGTGATATTGCAGTCATATATTATGAAATAATACGAATTGTCATACAAAAAATTATTTATTTATTTTTTGATTACAATGTTTAAAAGTTTATCTGTTAAGGATAAAATCTAAATTATTTATATATTCTGTGTATTGCTTATATAAAAGAGATTATTTCCTTAACTTTATAGATAAATGTTTAATAAGAACAATGTTTAAAAATAATTAGAATTTATATGAAGTTTTCTCTAAATTTTTGTTGAAAACATTTTTTTTACAATGTCTGAAATTTTACTTTTCTTTAAAATCATATAATTTTTATTTATAGTTGGCATGAAATCGGTAAACATGATATTCCGGCCATGATCGATCATGCCTTAGAAGTAAGTGGGCGTAAGAAACTATTCTATATTGGACATAGTCAAGGAAGCACAACATTTTTTGTCATGACAAGTGAACTCCCAGAATATAATGACAAAATTAATGCTATGTTTTCACTTGCACCAGTGGCTTATTGCTCTGGAATATTTAGTCCTATTTTTCGAGTCTTAGCCAGGATATCACCTTTTATAAACGTAAATTTTATTAATTTCAATCATAATTAGTTTAATAAATCTGTCAGTATGAAATAAAATCATTTTAATTTTTTTAGGTGGTTGCAAAGTTGATTGGTAAATATGAATTTAAACCTAGTGGTGATTTTTTAAAGAAATTTAGTTTAACATACTGCAAGGAACATGACATTACTCAAGCTCTTTGTTCGAATGCGCTGTTCATGTTTACAGGATTTAATGAGGACCAACTAGATAAGGTGATTATAATAAATTTTGTTTGAATTATCACTTTGCTAATAAGATAGGATTAATTTTTTTTTTTAATTTTTACAGAATTTGCTTCCTGCTATTCTATCTCACATTCCAGCTGGTGCTAGCATTAATCAACTTATTCATTATGCACAAAGTGTGAAATCAGGTAAATACAAACTTGATCTTTATTTAAATATTATTTATTAATTAATATACAGTGTTAAAAAATTACGTTAAGTTTGATTAATTAATGGAAAATTAACGTACAAAAAAAGCATCGAAAATACGATGGCCTTACTCGGTTGGGAATTAAACGCAGTATCTTTCCTTCTCACGACGGATGCTGTTTCTACTAAGCTACCGATACTTATGGAAATCTATTTTTAGTTGTTTGTCACGAGTCCACATAATAATAATGCGGGCATTTTTCTGCTTACATGCAATCTGTTAAAATATATGTCTTATATAATTTTACATTTGAAAACAAAATTGTATGATAAATTTATTGAAATAATTAAAAAAAAAGTTTTTTAAGAAACATTATCAATATATTTTTACTCATTTTTACAGGACATTTTAGACAATTTGATTATGGCATACGTGGTAATATTAATAAATATAATACCTTTGTGCCGCCTTCTTATAATTTGAAAAATGTTAAGGCTCCTGTATCTCTTCATTATAGTGTCAATGACTGGCTTTCTGATGCACTGGTACGTAAATAATTAATATAAGATTGTAACAATATTTTGCATAGAGTCATCTTCTTGTATTAAATAAATAATTTTTTTAAGGACGTGGAAAAATTACATTCTAAACTTCCAAACTCAATTGGAAAATTCCGTGTACCGCATGACAAATTTAGCCATCTGGATTATCTTTGGGGAAAGGATGTCAAGACTTTACTCTATAATAAAATTATGACTATAATGCAGCGGTACAAAGATTAGTTTTAATTTTAAATATTATGTTGAAATTATGTAAAAATTATTGAAGCGTAGGTGAATTTACATCTTATTTATTATTGTCATCATATTATTTTGTTTACCAATTATATTGTAAATATTACTTATTTTATTGTAATAGAAGATTTTATTGATTTTTATAAATTTTAGATCGAAAAAGTTATGCTGATATAAGAATATTTAAAGACGTTCTTTCGCAAGTATTTTGTTTGTAAGATCTATACGATAATCTCTGTAAAATATTAGGATTAGCGATCAAAAAAAGAAGATCAGAGATTTTAAAAATCGGATCTTTTAAATGTATTAGTACAGTTTTAAGCAGCATACGTTTTCATTTTATACATTTCCATATTTTGATGGTTCTGCCGAATATTTTTTGGTGTAAAAATAGATTTATATTTAATAAACTATAAGGAAACTAAATCCGTTTAAAAAAAGTAGAGTTATTGAACGTTTGAAACAATTTAACGATAGTCTTAAAAAACAATGGAGTACCTGTAATTCAAATATTTTCCTTAACTTTAATTTTTAATAATGAGTTGTTATTGATTAGTGTTTTGTAATAAGTTACGAAATAATTAATAGATAATTGCCTTTATTTATTTTTTTGATAACTTTATTCGAAAAAATATGTCTAAGAGTATGTGGGGCTTATCAAGGCACCTTTTATTTTTGTCCCTCAACTATTCAAATTTTTTTAATAAATGTTTCTCACATTAACGTAAAACTTTCAGTAAGAAATTTATTCCTAAAATAATATTTATCATTAGTGACAACTTTTCTTACCGGTTTTCTTAAAGTTATAATTAAAGTTTCTACTTTTAGAATTTTTTTGGATATTTTGCGACCCTTAGAAGCGAAAAAATCGATTTTTGAGGTAAAATTTACCATTTGTTATTGCAAAATAAAAAAAAACTAATTAAAAAAATGAAAAAACTAAACATTACGACCTCGCCAATTGTCTACAGAAGAAGTGTACAAAATTTCACGCGAATCGGTTGATTAGGATTTGAGTTACAGATAGTACCGGCACAAAAAACATGGTTTCTGGGAAAATGAGTTTAAAGTTTTACGTAGTAAAAAATTCTGAGTTGAGGGATTGCGAGCGAATAAATCTTGCTGTACTCATACAGAATCATCGATGCCGGGTCCATACAATGAAGAGCTGTCCTCTAGAATGTTCAAAGCATCTTTTTGTTCTAGTTTACGTTGAATTCTATCTTAGAGCTTTTAACCCGGTACAATCGTTTAAAAAAAAAATGATTTTTTTACCTTACCCCCCCCCCCCCTCTCCCCCCTTAAAATGTCAATAAGTTTGGAGTTTGATATTACATTTTTACTCATGCACGAATTTTGCGCACTAGTACGAGAATGTGGAATTTTGCACACGCTTAACAGGCATGAGCCACCATCTTTTTCATATCTTGATTTTAAAATATAGTATTCGATATACTTGCGCTCAGGTGATTTTTCACGTGCACGAGTTTGGGATAGTCATTTTGCTCGTGCGACAATATTGAGGTATAATTATAATAGTTAAATTTTAATAACCGTAATAGTAGCTTTTAGGAGATTTTAATGGTCTAGTTAATTCTAAATTATAAAAAATTTAACACAAATAGATTATGATTAAATAATTAGAGTAAAAAGAAAAATTTAACTTGTCAGCTCAGGATAATTATTATTTTTCGCTTAATATTACCAAAAAATTGTGAAAGTATTTAGTGCTTTTTTAAGTATAGAAATAGTGCCACAAATCTAAAATGCAAATTTTAAATTCTGATCTTTATGAAATTTTGAAATTTATTCTCAGATACTGAATAATGAACAAAGCCTTAGTCGTATGGCCCAACATTTCGGAAAGTTCAAGTTATGG
>JAPYZB010004744.1:0-16725 GCA_030522745.1 Eupelmus kiefferi | reverse complement strand
AAGTATTACAAATTTAGATTAATAACGGTGTGATGGGGGGTTGACGAGCGGAGCGAGTAGGGGGGCGAAGCCCCACTAGTATATATATATATATATATACGGCCGTATCCTAGGTGTACTGATTTAGTTTCGACTCTGGCTGTACATGAACTCCCGGTGCTTCTTATTTTTCATTTACGAATTATCCAGAAAAGAATCGAGAGAATCGTTAGGCCTTGTCGTTAGCCATCGCTATATAGTCAGTTCTGGCCGAAGACCGCACATCGACAGCGCCTGCGCAATGTCAAAACCGCTCCATCCATGTATAGTCTTTAAATTTAACAGTCTCATATTAGCAGCAAAATAATTAAAATTTCAATTCGGCTTCTTCACATTACCGTGATTGTCTTTAAAATAGCCTTAGCAGAGTGCGTGTCCTATTAAATTTTAATAAAACCATAATTCCGTCAGTCTAGGAGATTTCTGGGCGAAAGATTGAATCAAGTGATTTTCATAAGGCTGTATACAAGCCAGCTTTACACCATTAAGAGAGTTCTGTAGAGGAAACTGAAACAAATGTCGGAAGCATTGGAAGCACAATAGTCAGACTCGCCAAGCTCTCTGAATTTTTGCCGAGTCACTAAAGATATTTTTGATGGACGATAACGCCTTTTCTATTGATGAACCCAGGCCGTTTTGTTTAATCGGCTGCTTCAATCGCATTAGTTGATGACAGAATCGAATTAATGGTTTGCTTAGGTTTGAGTAGCTCCTGATGAACAATTCCAGCTCTCAATCCCACCACAAACTCTCAGCACCACATTCCTCCTTCTGCCGTCGATACGGGCTATGCAACACTTTATGAAGCTTCTCCGAGCTTTAAACACAACATTACACTTTAAACGTTATCCACTTTTTATTCTCTATTATGACTATGACCAAGAAGAGCTTTTTTATTCAAACTATTTCGAGAACATGAAAATATTGTGCTTAATAATTATTAAAATATTATTCAATATATTAATAAGTAACTTACTTGCTAATATAAGTCGTTATTTCCCCAAATTTTTTATATCCCAAGCGCAAAGTTTGATACATTAACGAAGGTTAAGGTTAGTTGGAAGTAGATACCCCCGTTAAAAATTGATTTTTCATTTCATTCATTTCGAAATTTGTTTCTTTATTATTAATTACTATGAAAGATTAGTTAAATCACTGCGATGGTACAAATTTTCCAAAACAATGTTTACACATCTCTTATATCTTATATTCCACACCCGGCCGAAAAGCCCAACTTTTGCCCCTTAAATACCGGACGAAAGTAGCATGTTTTACCCGAAAATTAGTTTGCGAGAAAAATAACCATTTATTTCTTTTATCAAGTTTTAACAACTTTGGAGAACACACACCACACACACACACACACACACACACACACACACACACACACACACACACACACACACACACACACACACACACACACACACACACACATACACACGCACGCACACATATTTTTTCAATTTACATAAAGTACTATATGCAACACGGGACAAAAGCAGATCTTTCCCTTGGGTGATTATACTCATCTTACAAGAATATTTTTCTCTCGACTGATTACTGCTACTTTTGTGTTGCATAATGTATTATTATGCTCTATAACAAATCAAGGGATATTCAAAATTAGCAGAGGATCTTGGGATGCTTTCCTTGTCATAGTGCTCGTGATGAACCATCTCTAATGTTATTACGCGACAAATTGGAATTTTTAAACCATTTTAGTAGGCGAGAAAAAAGTTCCACTGATTCAGATAAATATAAATTATTTATATTAAAAGACATTCTGTTAGAGGTAATGTCGATAACTTCGGACTTTGGTACTAATATTATTGTGTTTCTAAATTTTTTTTACAAAGTTAATGGAATTTAACTGGTCTAATTACAGCGTTTATAACACAAAGTTTGAGTTTCGTTTCCAAATAATGTTTTGTATAGATTTCTACCTCGTTTTTTCACTTGGCTTTAAGAAAGCTATTTTGTTACCTACCTCATGCAGTTTTCATCCATTTTACTTGCGCATCCCGAATTTTCGGCACGAAAACAAGGAATGTACACAACTCGCTTTTACGTTTATTTATACAAGTATGCGTGTATAAAACAAACCTTATGCACGGAAACCAAAAATTAGTTTCGTTAAATAAATAACGACTTGGGCTGTGGTGGAGCGTGGTGGGCGTGCAATAAAATTCTGTGAACTGACCATAAAGACGGATTAATTTAAGATTACTTTTTCTACATTTCATATTTTTGATTGAGTATAATTTTTACTATTTATAGTTTCATCTTTACACCTACGTTTATTTTTAATTTTGAAGTTACTTTTTACATGATCATGTCATTGTGATCAGAAATATTTTTGTCTATTTACTATAACTACAATCCGGACTTATGTGCGCTTTGCTGATATGGCTGTTAAGATTAAAGTATAAAGTCTGTCATTTAAAAACAATTTTAAAATTTAATAAAACCATTAGAAATTATCAAAAAGGCATAAGAATAGTCATTGTACCTCGCTTTTAAGAAAAGATCTAAATTTTTATTAATTTTACTTTTGAACGTTAGTTTCTATACATTGAATGATATATATATATATATATATATATATATATATATATATATATACATATTAACTGAGGAAATCAGTTAAGATCTGAGCACTTGAATGTATTAAAAAATTTTTATTATTAATATTATATGCAATATGACAACTGTAATATTCTGTGTTATATAATTTGCCATTTTTCATAGCACTTTCGCATAGCTTTTCATTCCTATAAGTAATAAACCAGTATTTTATTTTCGATTGATTGAGAATAAAAACCTCAGTTTACATAATATATTCTAGCCCACTCCGATTTTTTCTTCGAGGTGTAAAAAAGCATTAATTGATTTAATTTTAAACAGTAGTTGTACTTAAATAGAATTTGAAAAGTTTGCATTAAAAAGAAATGCAATTCTATTCTATGCTAATGCAATATAAAATAATTTTTGTAGTATATACAAGCCGAAAAATCCGTCTTTTAGAGACGTTTTTGCGGCCGGAAAATGCGTTTATCCGACCTCCGGCCGGAAAAATATTAGCTTAAATTTTCTGGACGTAAATAGAAATTCTTTAAATTTAGCCCTTTTTCACACACATACACACACTCACACATATATACGTAAACGCGCGCGCATGCACACATTAACACTCATTTATATAATATATATATATTCCTTATATCATAGTCGTAAATGTAAAATTTGGTTTATTTATATACTTCCCTTTATAAAAGATTAAAATGCTGTTCATTATTAGCAGTTTAAAACATTTTGTGATTGGCTGCTTAGTTAATTGCAATTGTTTTTTTTGTTGTATATATTAGTGATTTTCAAATATTGTGCTAGAGATAAATTCGAAGGCAATGTAAGCTAATCTCCGGACTCGTAGCAGCCGCCTAATCTAGTAAATTTACTAAAAAATATATCATTTTTTAATTGAATTTATAAAGTCGTAATATGTTCTGATTGAAATACGGTAGTTTAAGTATAATATAAAATATTGAACTTAGTTAATTGTTTAAAATTTAATATGCTTAATATATATAAAATGTACTTTTCTTATTGATTATTAATTTGACTTTATGTGCGGGAAGGGGTTCCATCCACCCTAGCCCGCCTGCGGGGGCTTCGTTCCCTGTACCCCCCACCAGGTTCTGCGGCCCTGGACCCGCTTCTTGTCCGTTCTCTAACCCTCTCCATTCACCCACTCCAAACACTTGAAAATTGTATTCCATTGTTTACACTTTCATGATTAATACTAATTTAGTCACAGCAGGTTAACGAATTTTCCGGCCTAAATACTACAAAATAATGTTCAACACACGGCTGCTGGAGCGATTTCCGAACTTGTGATGAAAAATACTATTTATTAAAAATATACATACTCGTGCATATGTAATATAATTTATTTGAATGTTAGAAAAAATGAAGACTAAAATTAGGAAATATCCAGAATAGTTAAAAAAAAGTAAAAAAATTTACAATCTTGGACTCAATCAATTTTTCCAGTTGTCTATTAATCAAAAATATTTTAGAAAGCTTGCTTGTTTCACTAAATTACTCAAGTATACCCAAAGACAATATATCAAGTGCGAGTTAACTCGGTAGCAAACAACTAGCCGAGTCGAACAATACGTATACTCTGCATTCTCAATACGAGCCCTTCGCCAACAAACAAGTGCATACATACCAGGATGGCCATTTGATTTGACCATGCTTCAAAGTTATCGCTCTGTACAAATATACCTTTATCCGAATTTTCATGCGGATTCTCCACCGATCGGTTGTGTCTGTATGCGCGCGCGCGTGTGAGTGTGTGTGTGTGTGTGTGTGTGTGTGAGTGAGTGTGTGTGTGTGTGTGTGTGTGTGTGTGAAAGAGTTAGAAAGAGAGAGGGAGAGGGAGAGAGAGTGAGACAGGCAGACAAAGAAAGAGAGAGAGAGAGAGAGAGAGAGAGAGAGAGAGAGAGAAAGAGGGAGAGAGAGACAGAGAGACAGGAAGATATGCCAAAGCGGGTTTTGAGTTCTGCAACTATGTTGCCTTTGTATTATTCTATTTTTCAGATGCGATATAAGAGGCTATTAATGATTTTCTTATTTTGCGATTCGTCGGACTTCCGGATTCTGTGATGCTTATATTACTTTTAGAAAATTGAAAAGGATTTGGGCTAGCCGAAAAATAAAAGTTTTTTGTTTGAGGTGCAGGAAAGGGTGTGTAATCATTTAAATGGAAAAAGTATTGTAATATGTGACTGAATTTTGTATCGTTTGTTTTCAGAATGGATTTTTAAGGCTTTTTGTTTTTGTATTAGAATTTTGATTGGATTTGATTGTAGAGCACTATGATTCGATGTTTATAGATTGCTGACATATGTGATCGCAATTCATACTAGTTGAAGCATAGATTCATGCACTTAAAAAAATTTTATTCGCCAATAAAATTGAGTGCAGTTTGCAGAATCGAATATATAAATATTCATAAATGTAAGTTGTTGTTCGATGCATTTATTAAAATACTTAAAATACCATGTTTTCACTCGTTCCCTTTAATATTTTTTCTCCAAAAAATGTATGGGCCTTTGTATACTTTGAATATAAAATCTGGATTTTATTTTATATTTTAATTTTGCACCTCGAATAAATGAAATGCAAATAGAAAATATTTTTATTTGTATGATAATCCAGACGAAAATGGGACAAAAAGGTAAATGCATATAAAATCCGTAAAAAAATAAAGAGTAAAGAAAACTGGGCGAGATAGAGAAGCCAGTAGGAAAAATGCAATGGCAAATAATCGCGTATGCGAAACTGCACTACTCACGATAAATGAGAAAACAACACTAAAGTACATTCCTCGAATTTTCTGGACACGTCTTTCAATTCTGTTTTCCAATTTCTACGGCTCCCTTATCTACCCTGTGTATTCCCGCTTTTTTATTATTCTAAAAAATCGTATTTAATTTATTTCTCTGACAAATAATTATAAATCATTTGTGTAAGCATGCAAAAGTATAACTGTAACTATACTATCTAGATGTTATTTTCAGTGAATTAAAAAAAAAGGAAAAAATGTGTAAATTAAATTTTTAGTATCTTGATTTGAAGAAATAAACTAGCCATCTTTCACATTTCACCTGACAAATGAAATATTAATGTCACGCTAAAGATTCATAAATTTTTTGTATTCCGCATCGGTGAGTATAGAGAGCTTCTCGCAGTATATAGCGAAAACGATAAGCGAGATACACAAGGTAAGATACAGTTTTGAGGCAGAAAAATAGTATAGCTGTGGGGTGTGCCTGGAATTCCGCTCTGTATAGCTCGTACGCCTTGTGCTTTTCATAAACCTACAAAAAGTTTTAAACACGATATTCCGTTCGTTGTCATAGAAAATTCAACATCTTCTGAAACTTTTTAGACCAACTTAAATGTAAAGTATTTACATTTGGCGTTTAAATTTCAAAATTTAGCCTAGCTTTGCACTTTTATATTTCTTTGCGGAAAAAGAATACGCGCAGGAAGATTCTTTGAATAAAACTTAAAGTTCCAATATTCATAAACTTTCAAAATTAAGCAGATATTATTATTTTTTTTTCAAACTTAAATTCTTTTAAAGATACAATATGTTGCTATAAAAGACAATTTTTTGATTTTTTTTTTTCTATAATGTATGTACATTTTGGCTTAAATTGGGGGAGCTATTCATAATTTTCAGTTGAGAAGGATAAATTTTCACTCAAAGTATACGGGAGATTGTGTAATTAAAAAAAAGCTGCTTTAATAATTTTGCTAATTGAGAAGAATCTGTTTTTGTTTTATGACGTATGTGAAAGTGACGATGAAAAGTGAAGTGCGGAGCCATATAGACGATATAGGAAACTCGGCGAGCCTTGGTGCGAGTTAACTAAGTGGTCAGAGCACTCACTTTCGGCACGAAGGAGTTTCAGGGGTCCTAGTTCGAATCCTCACGAGTGCGCGTTTTGCACCTTTTTTTATAATAAATCTTAATAATAAAAACCGTAAGGGTTGATTCATAAAAAATGTTTGAGGTATAAAGTTTTAAAGATGAAAATAAGTCATAAACTTATAAAAAAACAACAATCCATTTAAACTTACTTGAATATTTCTACTACTATTGTTCTTTTTCAATTAATTTTAGATATTTCATTATAATATATATATATATATAAATGTATATCTAATGAATGAACATGAATATTAGAAATACTTGTTAAACAAGCGAGCTTTCAAGTTAGCAAATAATTTGCGCTTTTGAAAAATTTTCCGAGAAACTTTGTAGCTCCGATGTGGAGCTTGTGATATTACGAACTAGGCATCCCGTTAGCATCTAACGCACAATTTACAATGAGCTTAAGTTTCGTCGAGAGCTAGCAAGCTGCGCACCTGACCTGTAACTAGGAAACAAGAAACTTTGCTATAGTCTTGATGTTGAAAGGAGCTAAGCGAGAAAAAGTGTCCCATCGCCCTAAAAGTACAGATATACGAAGAAAATTTTACGCCAACTTGTTGCGAATGAGCCTCGAGGCATAATTAATAAAAATAAAGCATATATGCCTGATTAAAGTTTTGCCAAAAATATTATTAAGTAAAGCAAAGTCTGATTTTTTGCTGATAATTTTTAAACTTTGACCAAGCGAAAAAAAGTTGCAAAGCTATAGGTAATAATTAGCGCGTAATAGTACTTAGAAGCAACAAGTAGAATAACAGCCAGTAGTCATAAAGAAATTTTCATCAAACACACATTTATATTCGCGATAGATGTACTTTTTTACGGCTTTGCCGATTACTTTTTTCCATTTCTGACGCTTTTATTATATTAGTTTTTATCAAAATTTTTTGAACTTTACCTGGAATAATAAATTTAATTTTATTAAAAGAGTAAAGGCGTGTCACACAGATTTCCTCTTTCAGCCAAAAGTCATCGCCTTTCGATTAGGGTTGAACTTTACGGCGTGAAGGAAATTTATTATGCTATTAAATTCAATATCTGATAGGTATTCTTCTTTATGACATCTCCGCAGTATAAAAAGTGCTGAAACGTCATAATATGTCCCAGCTAAAGAAAAATGTTTAAATGTTTTTGCGCTTGAAAATACATTTTTTTTCCTGATTTAAAAAAGAAATTCACAAATACTTTTTTACATAATTGCCTTTTAAATCATATTTTAAACTCTTTACTTTATAAAACAATATTTAACTGTTTTATTAAAAAATAATATTCTTATATTGTTACCTTTGAACGAATACAAATGAATCAATATTACAATTAATATTGTAATCGTTTGAAGAATTCAGCTATTTGAAAGAAAAAAAAAAAAAAAATATTAACCTCCATATGGAAAAAATGTAAAAAAATTTTTAAATAAATTCCAATAACATATAATAAAAATGCTCTTTAATTAATTTTAATAATATTTTGAGGTTTTTATAGTTGTATAATTAGTTATTGAATAACAGATTTTTAAAAAAATACTATTCAAAAAGGTCTATTGTACAAAGAATATTTTTAAAACAATAATAAATCATTTTATTAAAGCGAAATACCATCAATCAATTCGAAATTGGGATAAATCATTGAAATGCCAGAAATGAAATAAAATTATTAAAAAAAAAAAGGATTTAAATAATATTTAGTATAACGTAAAGAAAAAGATGTAATGATCAGTTAGTTATAAATTGGATTACTTTGCTTATGGTGTAAAATTGTTACAACTGCATGGATATGTGCATAAGATGGAAAGAAAGAAGGTAGGTTGGTGGCTGCAAAAGAGAGAAGTTGTTGTGAATGTTTGGAAAAAAAATTGTTTTCTCTTGTCCGAGAAAGACAGAGAATAGGAGACATAAGAGCAGCAGCAGCGGCGGCAGAATTTGCTTTTTTGTCGACTGCTGACATTAGTTGTCTGTGTGTTGGGTGCGGGTAATATGCAGATATGCGAGAGGTCGCTTGGTCGCTAATGTAGCGCATTCATCTGGCGAGGAGGCTCGACGGTCAGCTGGCGTCGATGGCTCGGGGCTTGCGCTGCTGCTGCTGCTGCTGCTGCTGCTATAGTATGCGTATATATAGTGGTGGTGCGATAAGGCGCTTGCGCGCGAGTCGGAGAGCGAGAGCGAGAGCGAGAGCGCGAGCGGCAGCGGCAGCGGCGCTGCCGGGTCAACGGTAAAGGTTCGCGCGCGCGAGTCGGTAGTCAGTCCAGCCGCGAGTCTCTTGCGCTAAGCAAGCCGCGAGAGCGTAGATCTGCCGTGCGCGTGAGCCTGACCCGCTCGGCCCGCTCCTACCAGTAGTAACAGGTCGGCTACGGTTCGCCACTCACCCACACACACACGCATTATAGAGCCGCGCGCGCGCCAGCCTGTCTCTCTGCGCGGGGCCAAAGTGTTGAATTCGATTCGTTAGCCTATTTGCTCTAGGGGTGGCGGAAGACGGCAAGTGCGCGCATAAACACTCGACTCTCTCCCCTTTCATCGCTGCCAGCCACTCTCTCCCTCTCCCACCTCTCGCTTCCCTCACTTCCCTCTCTCTCTCTCTCTCTCTCTCTCTCTCTCTCTCTCTCTCTGTGTCTATCGGTTTTTCTCGCTCTCGTGTTTATTGGCAGTCGCGGAACGATGTGCGCGAAATAGAGTGACGATAAGTGCGCGAACAATGTTTTACGTGCTCTGAAAAAAGGCTGCCGGATAGCTCTACACTATATAGCTACGTATATCTGTGTGTGTGTGTGTGTGTGTGTGTATATATTTAGAGAGAAGAGGAGGATCTCCGTGACGGGTCTCTATTTTCCAAGCCAAGGAGGTGGAGCGAGACAGGTGTCAGGGGGATAAATCTACGAGAGTCCGGCTGCAAGGAGGCAGCTCGCTCTCAGTCGCGCGCGCAGCGGAAGCGAGAAAAAAGCGGCTTCTGAAGACAGGCGGGCGGACACGCGCGCGCTCGCGGGGCCGCGCGCGCGCGCGCGACGATGGATCGCGCTTGCTGGGCCTCGAGTAGAGGTAGGAAATTAAAAACGTTGCCCCACCGACGTTTGATGGAGTGCAGCCAACGAGCTAGCGGAAAATCCGCCCCCTCCCCGAAAGCTCCTGGCTCTTATTCCTACCTTAGACCACTTACAACACTTCTTCTTTTTCTCCTTTTCTTTTTCAATCTCAACAATCCTGGCTTCGCTTCACCACTTGCCGCTAATGACTTTGTCTTGCTTTTTTTCACACTTTATATTATATATATATATATATATATTCGAGCTGATAGCGCAAAGTTATGCAACATCTCAGCGATGTTCGCTCGATAAAAAGCTGTATATATATCTATGTGATTATTGATAAAGCACTGAAGGATTCGCCGGCGGACTTGATAATAACTATAGCAAATGATTTTTTTTCGAAATTCACAGTCTTAAACGTTTTTATGTGCGTTTGGGCGGGACAGAGATAGAGAGAGAGAGAGAGAGAGAGAGAGAGAGAGAGAGAGAGAGAGAGAGAGAAAAGAGTCATTTCGCGCGCGACGAGTCGTCGGCTTGACGAGTGGAGAGTCACCCTGCTTAATTTGACCTATCGCGCAATTAGGAAAATTGGATTATTTTGAGCGTAGCTTCACGTCAAGTCTTTACATATGAAAATAGAGCTGTATGCCGAGTTGTTAGTCGTATTGAAATGTTGGCGTTTTATGACTTTCCGAGTATGATGCGCTAAAGCAAATAACGTTTTTATTCATTTTATACGAAATACAGAGATATTTACGTTAATGCGCTCTGACATACAAAAACATAAATCATATACAAGACTCATAAAAGATAATATATATATATATATATATATATATATATATATATATATATATATATATATATATATAGATATATATCAATTTTAGAAAGTCTCTTGTAATAATAAATTTTTAACATGTTCTCGAGATATTGCAATAAAGAAGGGGAGATTATTGCAAGAGTATGTGATGATATTAAATCTTTAATCGCTCATATCGCTTTACGGATAATTTAACCGAAATATTTTTTTATCTGGATAAGAAGCGACGATTATCCAGTATAAGTTTATCAAGAGTTTTGTAATTTCAATTATAAAAGCGCGAGACTTGCCGCCGCCACCGACAAGACGACAGTAATGAAAAGACGCGTAACGATCGCTTCTTTGCGCCAAATTCGTTAGGCGCCGTGCTTTGACTCTTTTTACGACCTTTTCTCGTAATTTATTAGGGAGAGTAAAAAAGTTTTTATTTCACTAAAAATTGCATACGCACCTATATATTGAGACGCATCTACTGCTACTACTACAACTACTGCTTCAGTCGTAAAATTGTTAATTCTCAGAAAAATGCCCTGGCCAAAGGAAAAAGGCGCGCTTCAGCTAAATACTAAATAGACGCGAGTAAGCGTCGCTATTCAAATGATTCAAACGCCAGACTAGTCTTGACGAGATTAATTCGATAAGTAGACAGTAACTAGACCATGCTCTTTCTTTTATTTTATTTACAATGCTCGTCTCCAGCTTGATCGACTGATTTCACTTGGCTCGACTCCTGCAGTAACTAAAGATTGATATTTGCTCTTAATTGAGCGATAAAAATTTAAACACCATTCTATTTGAATCTAACGTTCTCGCTCTCAATTAAAGATGCAACAACATGTCGCGAAATACATTTACAAGCACACACATTAAAGTTTTCATTTAACGATATATAGTCTGCACAACTAGCCAATAAATCTTTTTAATCATGCAGCATTGATTTTTAGCAAAAACTAAAAGTAAAAGCAAATCCAAATCCAAATCCAAATCCAAATCCAAAAGCAATTTTTGATAATTTAATGCTTTGCCCCATTTCCAAGTCAATCCGCAAGTAAGCCTTGCCCTCTGTTTTAAAGCTCTTTCCTCTCTAAAAAAAGTGAACAAACAAAAGGTATTACAGACGAGCTCGCGTATGTTTTCGAGAGCGTGCGAGTATCCGTTTATTTGCGCAAGTGGGGAAATACATTGAGCGCTTTGACTTTTTCATTCCGTCGCGCGTTGCTGAGTGAGAGAGAGAGAGAGAGAGAGTCGAAAAAACGTCGGTGGAAAAAAAAAACAGGCTGTCTTTACAAGTGGAGGCTTCTCCTATTTTTAGAGGTGTGCGTTCGAGTGTTTGAGCGCATACGGATAATTGCGGCAATCGCGATAGTGTAATTGAATTTTAAGGCGCTTGGTATATCTAAGTACCTATACAAAAACGCACACTCACACACACACACACACACACGAGCACGAGCGTTTTTATAAACGATAGAGCGCTACGGCTTGGAAAATTGAGTGGCTTAATTAATGTCTCGAGTGTTGAATTGTATGCGGAGCTTTATTCATCGACATAACTATGAGAGGCTTCTTATTTTGTTTTTGCTTTTTTCTTAAATTAGTACGTCAATAGGAGCTGTAATGGCTTTTAAATAATCGAGTATATTGTGTGCTGGCTTTAGCCTCGGACGCTGCTGCTGTGTGAATAATTGATGTACTTTTAAAATTGACTGCGCTTAAAATTCTTATGGGAATTATGGGGAATGATAAATATTTAATGCGTATCATGCCCCAATAGCTGCACTTGCGGATATATATTAAGTTAATGAGAAAATTTTGAACGAATTCTTGTATTGCAATTCAAAATATTTTCGTAATAAAAAGAGTTTAATATAGCCAGAAGCAAAAAGAAAAAAGATTAAAAATTCACTTTATGCGAAGAGTATTGGAGATTTGTTGGCATATTTTCTTGATAAAAAAAAAAAAACGGTTGGGAGTCTTTTAGATACTTGCAGAAGAACTTTAATATTTAATAGAATTAGAGAGTATCGAATAGAAAAATAAACGTTTGGACATTCGATAGGTTCGAGTTTGACTTTTGAAAGAGGAATTTCCATGGGAAAAGCGTGTGGATCAAAGGCAGGAGAAAATATTTGAAAATTTTCCGCGAAATCGAGATAAAAATCTGTGGAAAAATGCCTCGTGAAAATCGAAGTCATGTACGCGCGCGCGCGAGTATATTGAAAATTTTTAAAACATTTTCTGAGTGGGGCGAGTTAGCGGGGGCAGAGAGCGCCTTGTGAATCATATAGAAGCGAGCGACTGTTTAATAAATCGAGGCCTGTACAGGCAATTAAACTTGTTATTTAATCTTTCGCGCAAAATATTTGTCGAGACAAATTTGCAATTTAAACTTTCCTCATAGTACAACTCGGTGTAATTAGCCAAGCACACAGCTCTTGGTTGGGCCGTAGCTAAAGACTTTTTTCCATTCATCGCTACCGCGCGCACGGAACTTTTGCTTGGCAAATGATAAACTTTCTTATTCCGTTAAATGAGCCAAGCTAAAGTGCAGCAGCCGAGCTCTTGTAAAAATTCAATTAACAATATAACTGAACGCAGTCGTCGAGATAGAGAGAGAGAGAGAGAGAGAGAGAGAGAGAGAGAGAGAGAGAGAGAGAGAGAGAGCTAGGCAGCAGCAGGCAGGCAGCTAGTGAATTGAAAATGACGAGTCGACAATGAAAATGTGAAAATGGAGCGATGTCTCACCTAATTAACACATATCTGAGACCTCGCTCGCTACCTTTTCCCGCTCGAGTGTTTTGTTTATTTTTCACTTTGAAGCAGTTCGCTTATGCTCGTGCGCGTTATATTCGTTGTCGATGGAAAAAAATTCCAAGAGCATTTAATTTATGTATCTTATCGAGAGAGAGAGGGAGAGAGAGAGCGGAGATAAGAAATGACTCGCGCGCGGCAGCTCCAGCGAGTGAGAGCGACTGCTCGTCGCTCGTCGAACCTTTTCGATATAGGCAATACTAGGCTTGATTTGATTTTCGCCGCCGTCGCCGCCGCCGCCGCCGCCGCCGAGGCGCTTGATGAAAATGAGCCTTTAGAGTGTGCGAGAGTTGCGGCTCGATGGGAAAAGAAAAAATTGTTTTCTCGAAATAAGAGAGCTCTCTGCGAGCTGCGAGAGTAGAGAGCTGTCGGCGGGGAGCGGGGCAAGGCCGAGAAAAAAGTTTAATTGCTCTTTGGAGCGTCAGGCTTAATCCGGCTTAATCGAATCGCTCTCTTGCGCCGACGGACGTCCGACGCCGACGCCGACGCCGACGCCGACGCCGACGCCGACGCTGGGATTTAGTAAAGGACAGTGCTGCTTGCGAGCTTCCTTCTTCCTTCATTCGCTATATACATATATCAATTGTCGTTTTTCCCTCACTTTCTACTAGCCTACTTGGGCCAAGTCAATATCTTTTTTCTTTCTTGAGTGGATTTAGCAGCTCTGAAAATTGCAGGCGTGCGAGGCCGCCGCGAGTGCGGAGGATGGAAAAAGTTGGCCGGCTTAATAGTTTCCCAAGCCCTTTGCTACTGCATCGCATCGGCTTGTGGCTCGTGAGCGCGCTATACACCGAATAAGCCCGCGAGCTGAATTGTAGCCTCGCGTGCCTTGATTCCGAAAAAGGAAAGCGCGCCACTTGTCGAGCATTCGAGAGCCGATATGCCTTTATATTCAACGAGCTTTCAAGCGCATCAACGATAAAACTTGTCACGAGTAGAGTCAAAAATTTCTCTTGAGTTTAAACTTTATAGGAATAGCAGGCAGAGCACGAGTTTACAGGTGATTTAGCAAAGTACATTATTTCAACATCCCCTTTACCTCGGCTATACATCTCCCCCGCGCCTGGAAGCTTGCGCGCGAATCTCCCTTCGCTCAACGCCGAGAGCAATGAGCTTACGCGAAAACGCTCCATTTAGTTCGAACCAGCAGCAGCAGCAGCCGATTCCCAGCTACTCTCTCTCTCCTAGCTCCTTTTCTCCTTCCCTATACTTTTCAATTCCGTTATATCCTTTTCTACTTTTCTACTTTTACTCAATCGGGCTTAAGCAACTTGAAACTGGCAGACTGGATTCATTCTTAAGAGGGCCGCCTCTGAAAAAATGTCAACCCCTCTTTCTTACGAGCCAAACACTAAGTAAAACTAGTTTTTTTTCTTTCAACTTTTAGCTTCTTCTTACAATTTTACCAGCCCAGGCTAATGGTATTTTCGGTAATTATATTAAGATTCCTCGGAGCTTAATGCACCTAGGGCGTTGCAATCGAAAATTCCAAAGGGATGCCTTTTTCAGGCTCTCCCGTTTAATGGATATCGATTTTTTCGCTCTCCATTATTTAATAAGTAAAGTCGCACGCGCGCGCGCGCGCGCAGACTCTTTGTTTAACTATTCCGTTTTGGGGACGTTCCTTATCAATTTCCCTCAGCTGGAAGCTAGAGTTCTAATCTGATTTTCGTCTAGCTTGTTTGAAATTTCATTTTTCAAAGCTTAGCGGTAATCTTTTTTATTTTTATCAGAGATCTACAGAATAGGCGGTAAAGGATTTTCCTAGATCCGTTAAGTACAAGAAAGAAAGAAAAAAAAAATCGCTGTTTGTTTCTTGTTGCTCTAATTCTTTTGTAGCACTCGGTTCGTAGAAACTTTCCGAGCTACAGCCGCACTCGAACTAATCGAGTTTAAAGTGAAGTTTAATAAAGCGAGCTTTTACGAAGGACTAATGAACTTCATTATTTTAAAATGGGCAGCTATGAATCTTTCAGACAGTTTGTTAAATGAATGTGCATTTAGAAAGTCATTGTAATACTCATATATATATATATATATATGAGATCGACTAATGAATCATCATCATCTTGTTCATTACTTGCCAACACCTTTTTTTTTTAAATTAATCCTCTTTACAATTTTAAAACAAGGGAAATCCATTTCAAGTGTTGAGAATACAGTAGCTAAAAATATTACATTAAATTCTAGAAGGGTAGTAAATTTTCCTTGCAAGCTTTCAAGATTTTTTACATTTGCAGCGTAATGGACGTATTCATTACATTAGCCGGTTATAATACTAAAATCTGAAACTTTCAGGTGCATCTTAAAGTTCAGTAGTACCAAGTATTATGAGCTTTACATCGTCAATCTTTGCTTTTTCATTTCAAAGCGGAAGAGAAAGAGAGAGAGAGAGAGAGAGAGAGAGAGAGAGAGAGAGAGAGAGAGAGAGAGAGAGAGAGGGAGAGAAAAACTTTGTTTACAAAAACTTGGTAATTTTAAATAAATAATTAACAAACAGTTTATATTATTATTATTATTTTTGAATTAACAAAATAAGAATTGTAATTTTAATCATTTAGAATTTCGAGTAAGTCAAAGCCTGTAAAGAAGAGAATGAAAAAAGTCATTGGCAAAGTTTGGCGCAGCTGCTTTAAAAAAAGAGTCTCCTAAATGAGGGTGGCCCTTCGGTTTCCGAGGCCAGCGGCATCACAACGGCTTAAAAGAAAAGTTGAGCTCTTTATCGTTATTATTAAGAGCCGCTACATATAGATAGATAGAAAATTCGAAAATTCTCTGTTTCTCTTATGCGCAGCACATTAGATTTGGCATCAGCTGTGGTTCCTTCTCTTCTGCAACTTTGAACGCGCTGCGAGCGCTAAATCTCTGAGAAATCCAGGAATTAATCTTGTCGAGGAGAACCGAGGCGTAATGCAAAACTGACGTCTATTTAATGTCTCGCGCGCGGACGAGAGCCGCCAGCGCACGCGAACCTTCTAAGGCTAATGTCGCTAGCCGTTTTCCCACTAGCTATACGTCGATTGGGATCTGCAGCAGCTGATTTTCTTAATGCGAAACTTTGAAATTACGAATCGAGGACTCCAACAGAGTTCCACTTTTTTCTTGTTCTACATACACGAAAAACTTGCTTGCCCCCTTAATTTCAATTATTTTCCTGCCTTTAAATTATCCCCTCATTAAAAATACATATATTAATGATTAGTTAAGTTAAAAAAAAAAAGATGGATATTATCTAGTATTATTCAGAATGAAAAATCGGAGAATCGACTCCAAGTGACTTAAATAACATTAATAGGCTTTTACTAATTTCGTACAGACAACTGGGCAATGTCTGACCAATATCTGGTACTTTCTACTTCCAGAAATAATAACCCAACCGAATTAAGAAATCGTTGAAAAAATTTTTGTTATTCAACTCAAAATTTATTCATGATGCGTTGTAGCTTCTTAGACGTATATACCTTTCGAAAAAATTTTCTAATTCTTATTACACACTTTATGTATTAACGTTACGTAATTGTA
>JAPYZB010004738.1:0-14580 GCA_030522745.1 Eupelmus kiefferi | reverse complement strand
AAAAAATATAGTATTAAAATATAATCTTAAATTATTCAAAGAACATATTAAGTAAACATTAAATTTAATCTGCGTAAGATAATATTAAATAGTTACGCAAATGTTTGTTTAGAGTCAAAAAGTATATTTAATAGATAGTTATTGCCTCTAAAATTCGCATCATTGATTAGACTCATGATAACTTCGCAAGAATTTACCGAAGTATGTACGTAATAATATATGTGAAAGAAAGAAGATCTAACCGTGAAGGTTAGGATATCATTAGATATTTCCTTTTTCTTGAAAACAAGTTTTCTTTGTAAATCAATATTTAATGTTCTTTCCGATGAACAGACTTCATTATATCTTACGGTTAGTAAGTATAAATGTTGCTACCGCGATCTCAGTTAACTTTATGAGAGGTAGAAGCCGCTAAGAGCGCGTCTATTTTTTGTAAGTAATTTTTTTCCCAAATAAGTTACTGTATTTTTGTGCATTTGTTTGACTAATTTTAATGTTAAGTAATAGATATTTCTAATGAAATTCTTTCTTCTTTCTAGAAAATGTTACGTCAGCAGTGTTTGTTCTATTTATTCATATGCCTATCATTTGGTTCTCGAATTATTACTGGTAAGATAGTATTTGATTATTTTATAAATATTTAAGCTAATAAGAATCATTTATTCTAATCGTGGCTTAATAAAATAGTGTTACTATTGTATTTATAAAAATTATTGCTATTTATTTTAATACAATTTTTATCTTACATTTCTCTCTCAGTTCAGTCTTTGGTGACAGAATCTCTCATAGGTGGCAGAGAGGTGGAACCTGACGAAATTAAGTACTTGGTATCCCTGCAGACTGATAACGAGCACTTTTGTGGGGGTTGTATAATTGCAGACAAGTTTATCCTTTCTGCTGCCCATTGTGTCATCAATGATAGTAATGAATTCGATAATAAAACTATTAAAATTGTGGCTGGAACAAATGACTTACAAGATGAGGATTCAGAACCATTAGAAGTCGAAGTAGAAAAAATATATGTACCTTCAAGTTACAATGATTCAGCGTGGATAGACGCAGTGCCAGTTGGAGACATAGCTGTGTTGAAGGTATAGTACAGTCTCGTTTTATCGTTTTTTTTATCAAATATAAAATCGAAGCTGTTTAAGCAAAAAAATAATAATTTTAGTTTACAAGAGTGAGTTTGTAAGATAATTTACAAATTACGTTTTATTGGTGCAGTAAATATAAAAAAAATAAGCAATAAACATTATTAGTATTTTACATTTTGTAACTTATGTATTAATTAAACATTTATAATCTAGATTAGATATATATTGAATAGTAATTTCTAAATATTTTTTTAGTTAAAACAAAATTTGGATTTAAAATATAATACTCATTTAAAAAAACTACGCTTACCAAGAGCAAATAGACGCTATGAAGGAAGATATAACTCTTACGCTGGATATAGAGTACAAATAGCTGGATTCGGATGGGATAAAGTTAAAGTAAAAAAGGCTAGGAATAAGACGGAGTACGAAGTTGGATCTTCGACAGATCGTTTATTTGTGGCAAATGCAAAAGTTATTAGTAATAGTGAATGTCAAGATTACTATACAAATGCTATACACGACAGCGAGTTGTGTGCTCGAGTTACTGAGCATAAAGATAATACACCACAAGGAGTATGCAGAGTAAGTCTTGAATGTTTTACTTTAGAGGTCTATATAGAGTACTTGAATTTGAATACATTTATTATTGATTTGATATTAAGTTATTTTTTATCTCACATTTTTATAGCAATTTAATAATTATATTTCAATTACGTTTATTCTTTTTTCAAATTTTTCAAAAATATACAATATATTTTATTATTACTAAGATATTTTTATAGTTCTAAATATTTGTTTTATTTAACAGGGAGATAGCGGTGGCCCACTTGTTTATAAGTCCAATACAGTAATTGGAGTAGTTAGTGGAATATCAATAGGATGTAATGAAAATGATGAGCCTGGACTATATTGCAGAGTGTCGTCTTACATGAAATTTATAAGGAATGCACTCAAAGATGTGACTGATGACATGCGAACAAAAACCTTCTAAAATACTTAAATTTTACACGAAAAGAATTGTTAGTAAAAAAATAAAACACAAAAAAAGAAAACTAAATTGTTAATTATAATATAATTGCAATTATAAATTTTTTAATTTTCTTTACGAGTGTATTATAAAATATGAAAATACACTTATGAAGTATATTTTCTAAAAATTGTTATGGCTTGCAATGATGCGTAATAGTATTTGTTGAGAAATTCAACAAGCATTCAGGAAATTTCATTTTTAAACATATGTTTAGATCCGTGAATTAGTATTCAAAGTTTTATGCAAAGGCTTTTATTACTTCTCTTGATTTATAATTACTTAAAGTGTTATTACTTCTTTTGATGTCAGTAGAATATTGACCAGCGAGTGTAATATTTATGAGATGTACCTAGAATATAATTATTATTTTATAGAATATTAAAATTATATTTTTTATTTATTTAATAGTTTTGCCTTTTTCCTCTTTTTTTACTTTACTATCGTTTTAACAATTGAGGGTCTGGAAACTAAAAGGGCACATAGCCCATTTGAATAACATTGACTATGTGCCCTTTTAGTTTCCAGACCCTCAATTTTGTCTTAAAATATAAATAAGAACTTTATTTCAAAATCAATTGATTTTATTATTATTTGAAGAAAGATAAGTTCTTTTATGAATTATGAAATAATATAAATGCATTCTTAATATTTTAATGTATAATATTATTCAAGAGTCTACCAGATATCTCTGTCCTTGTCGAAGCAGAATTTTCGCTCTAGAAACAAACAAACGATTGCGTTCTATAGAAAAATTGAAAATTTTTAGTAGTCTCAGAGAAAACATTGAACTATTATTATTCACTTTTTATTTAGAAAAAATTTAATTATATTCGTAGGTCAAAGTTTTCTAAAAATCTAATAAATATTTTTAGTTTTTTAATAAAACAGAATCGTTTGCTCGTTCCTAGATCTAGCGAGGACAACTTTTCTTTTTTCGTAAAATAATTACAGTTTGAGTTACAGCGAAAATTTTGATTAAACAAGGATAGAGATATTTGGAAGACTCTCAAGGTTTTCTTGATACTAGTCCTCATTGTGAGTCAAGATTATAGAATGCATGTAATTTTAATACAAAAACAACAAAAGTAGCTGATTAAATTTCGCGTAAGATAATTATTTGACAAAGTTTCGGAAGTAAAAAAAACTATTGGTAGCTACGAAAAAGATTTCAATAAAATTGATTTTTTATACAGAGTTTTAAAAAACAGAAATACGGTCCTTGGTAAAAAATTGACCATAATTTCTTTTCTGTTGACTAACTAGTGCCAAGAGTTTTTAGCATAATTTGCCCAGATATTCCGTAACTTGCTGTGAGTTCATCCAGAGTGCCCAGATTGTGATGAGATTGACTCATGGTAATGTACATATCTCAACCGGGAATTGCTATTCATTAGAAATCACTGTAAAAGTACGCAATGTTCCACTAAACACTCTTTTTTTGCACATAATTCACAATTGCATTCCTTCCTACCAAGTGCTTCAAAAAGTTTTGCAATGATCAACACAGATGTTACACAGTTCCTCACGACCACATGAGCCTCACTCGTATGCTCGATCCAGTACTATGCGCTACTAGATGTTTAGACTCGGCACCCGAAACCGAGCCGATATTTTTCCTCTGAGGAAAAACATGCAATCGTCTGCAAAACCGCTCACGCATAAAGGCAACGCACTTGCTAATTTTGCATTTTACCCAGCCTTGGCTAGTGACGTAAAAAAAAAAAATACAACGCATTTTCTATCGTTTAGAAAACTTATGCGAATAATAATAATTATAAACTCTGAAAATTTCAATTCTCATTAAAACTGTGCTGTTACGTGCTTCATCATTAGTTAAATTATTTAGCAAAATTCGAAAGATGATTTGGCTTCTACGGTTCCACTTGGAGTGTCTTATCTATTATCGATCGTAATTGAACTAAAAGAGAAAACAATCAACTCAATGCGAATTCTACTGCACAATCACACCGTATCCGCTAGCAAATGCAGCAATTACTAACGGGTTCTAAGTTGCCGATGTCTCCGACGCGATATATCAAATGCATCAAGAACAACATGAGAAAATTGTTTTTAATATTTCACACTTATCTAATATGCAGTTCAGGCAATAGTGGTAAAAAAGTAGAGTAATTTATGTAATAAAAATTATGTTTCCTGTTTTAAGATATATAAAAAATTAATTTCATTTTATAAAAATAAAATAATTTCTGTAAGTATTTTTTCCAAGTTGCTAAATATAATCACATAAACCATTGTAAGATTACTAGTATACTGCTTCCGCTACTGCGACTAATTACTTGGTTTCTCAAAATTATACGCAAATCTTCTAAAACATGAAAAAAGTGTGCCGATGTGATTTAGAGAGATAAAGATAGATTGATAGTTACATAATTATTTATTTGTAAATACTACCAAGTTCTAATATTCAATATTAATAGAATCATAATTTATAATATTTCAATTGAAAGTAGAACGTTGAGCCGCAATGGCTCAGAATGGAAGCTTTCGGATTCAATCCATGCTAGAAGTACCTCTGACTTTTTTTGAGAGAAAAATTATTTCTATGTCTCTACCGCTGTTCTGATCCATTTAAAATTATAGAACCATTTAGATGCGCATATGTTTCGTTATTTTAAGTGTACTGAGTATATATATACTCGTCTCGTCTATAAGAACACACATGCACCTAAAACTCAGCGAGTAAATACGTAGAAACCAATTGGCCTATTGGCGTAGAAAGCACAGGCAGCCAATTTTACACTACTATAGTTAGGTAATAGAATAATATAAGCTCTATAAAAGAGGTTTGGAATTTTTTAAGCTCTATCCAGGTAGAAAAATTATCTAGTTTTATCGAGATCCCGATTATTTATCATATAGAAAACTAGACAGAGCTAGACAGTAACTGGATTAATTCCTACCAGGGTATAAAAGAAAAATTAAGAGAGTAAATGTCTAGCAGAAACGTAGCTCAACGTAACCAGAAAAAAAATTGAGCTCTATAAGAGAAAACTACACAGTTAAAAATTGTTCTTACTTCGTAAATCATCAAAATTTACGTAAATTATACGTATATAAATAATGTAATAAATGTGCTAAAAATACGTTTTTTTATGCGTGAAAATTTCGTATTTGAGCTAAAAGACGAGAAACTCGTCAGTTCGAAAAATTATTTTTTTGCGTAGTTGAATCAAAATACGAACTGCCATTATTAATGTCATCATAGTCATTTTTCAAACATGTAGATTCAAATAAAGATAGTGGTTCCAGACATACTTATATCTAGACCTGTCTAGGTTTTTTTAGGGATTTAAGGTCATCGGTAAGTGTTCCGATCCTCTGGATTTGAGGACAAGTAACAAGCTGGCAAGATGAACATTTTAAAAATAGAAGATTGTTTATGTGCGAAGTCTTTGGATGAGCATAAAAATGAAAATGACGAATTAATCATTGTAACCGAGTATTTTTTATTTCCGTAAATCAAAATTATAAATTTAGTTTGTAAATAGTATTATTGTATTTTTTATGTAAATAAACAATTTTCCAGAATGCCTATTTCTTTTTCAATTTACAATGAAAATCTAATTCCATAAAGTAATCGCAGAACTTTGTGCTTTATATTTGAAGCAATTAAATGGTTTTTTACCTTGCTAAAATAGAAATTAACATAATGTATATATCATTTTCAAATTTTAGATCATTTAACGTATTATTTGCGTAGGTTCATCTAGGATTACAATAATTTATCGTAAGTTTTACGTTATATGAATTTCGAATTTATAGAACAGAGAATTGCGAAAAATTTGCGTTAGAATTTTGACGAATTGATTTTCGTAAAAAAGGGACTCATATACGTAAGAATTTCGTAAAATACGGACTTAAGTACGAAACATATTTAACTGTGTATATACACTTTATGTATTTTAGTAAAATTAGATTTTACTCAAAGCCAATCATATGATACGTTACTTACAAATAATATTGCATTCCTATTACCTCCCGATTGTAGAGATGTTTAAACTTGATAAAATTATAGAAAAGTCGTGCAAAGAAGAAATTCAATAAGGCTTTGACAATTGAAATTAAATATAAAAATTTCATCGCATATATTAAGAACTTTCATCTACATAATTTTTTAATACACACACAATTTTGGTAATGAATTGAAATAATTTAAAAACTGTTTAGTCATTTGAATTTGAATATATTTTCTCTCTCAATAATAACTATAAAATATAATTATTATTATATAAAAAAAAGTCTAAATAATCTTATATAAATAAAAAGATTTCTTATTTTTTAAATCACGAATTTCTACAAATCATATTTTTAATAAAAGAGCTTTAAATATAAGTGCTATTATACAGAAATAATACTTCACAAAAGAATTTAATTTAAATCAGTACAGTGGCATGATATTTTATTCTCAAATATTGTTCAAGAAACGTTAATAATTCTATTTTTATGTAGAACACAAGCATTTTTATTTTATCTTTTAGGGGCTAAACTAACACTATTTCTAAGTAACTATTAATATGTTACACTTAGCAGCTGATTTATATAATGACATTTCTTTGCTTGATCAATTTATCGGAAAGATTTTTAGAATTATTTGCTTGAATAGCAAGTCATAAACTTCTCATTTAAATATAAAAATGATAAGATTTAGGAGTATAAAAACGCTAATCGTTTTCAATGTGTACACATTTCGCTATACATAACTAGTAATTACAGTTGAACTTTCTAAATTTATTTAAGATGATAATAAATTTTGGTTTATTAGCCAGCTTTTTGGTTTATTCTTGTAAGTATCAAAATTTATAAACTTTTCATTTATTATTGTTATGTTTTTTAAATATAATTCATAATATTTTTAATACTAAAATATTGATTAGTATAAGTAAAACTGTAAAAGTTGCTGAATAATTTGTTGTATGTGTGCAAAGCCTTGATAATTCTATTATAAAATCAAACAATTATAACACATAAATCTTTTTTAAATTATATTTTCTATTAAAAATATTGTTACTAATAATATATGGTGAAAATAAAGATATTAGGCAAATATAAACTTTCTATAAAAATTTAATTTAATTTACCAATGAAATAAAAGTATGTAGATTTTAATATTTAATTTTATAACGCTTTTAGTAATTAAGCCTTTAAAAAATTTTGCTTAAAAAATTTACGAATAGGAATATAATAAAGCCCTGTTAAAACTTTTAATAAAAAAAAATTAATTTTACTTTTATAAAGGTTATGCTCTCGAGGATGAAGGTATTATTGGCGGAGTTGAAGTTCAACCCCATGAATTAAAATATCAGGTGTCTCTTCAACAACTCGATGTAAAAAGTTGTGGCGGTGGCATCATTCATAAACAATTCATCATCACTGCAGCGCATTGCGTAATTGATGAAGACAATGAATTTGTAGATATCCCAATGACAATCATTGCTGGTACAAATTTCTTAGATGAAGATTTGAATGCGGCAGATGGTGCAGTAGAATACAATGTGATCAAGGCTTATGTTCCTGCCATTTTTAACGGAAGCCATGAAACACCAATTGGAGATATTGCCGTTCTTAAGGTAAATAATGTAAAATATACAAAATAATATTTCTTATAACAATATTTTTTATAATTTTGTATGCTTCTTTAACTTCAAAATTTTAAGTTTGAGATGATTTTTTGGCTTTCATAGTCTAAAATTCGGTTCGATACTGATGCATAAGATGAAATTTTCTTCGTACGCTTCATCTTCGCTTTGCTCGGGCAAAAGACGTTTTCTAAGGAAAATAAGCACTTCACATACCCGCATTAAAATGTATTATTATAAGTAATTCGCAACTAAATTCCGCGAGATATAAAATTTTATATATGAAAGAAATATAGTAGACAGTGAATCTGATTCCAGTGAATCTGTCATGAGCCGCAAAAGTGACTTTGAGTATATTCAAGCAATTTCAATCTTATAATAATGAGTTGGAGCAAATGAGAATAATATTTAATATAAAACGTTTGGTAAAATTCTGTGCAAATTATAATTTTGATAATTTGGTATCTTTAATAGTATTGAATTACCTAGTTTATTTGCAAATAAAGTAGATTGAATAGCTATAATTCAAAAACTAAATGAAATTTAAAATAATTCTTCCAAACCATTATCCAAATTAAAATTGAGACAACTTATATTACACCGTTGGTCCATATTTAATTAGAAAGGTATGTCAAATAATGTTTAATTAGATGAAACTATCAGAAGTGATAAAACTTAGCTGTTCAAGTTGGTGTTATAAGAGATTTCGGTAAAAACTGTTGAAGAATCAGCTAATGATTACTTAAGTGTTCTTATATATGTTTATACCCCTCTGCTAAACATCCGTTAGAAAGAACTCCACCCTCCCGCCCTTATAACACACTTATTTTAGTAAGCTGAAACACCCGAAGTGTGTTATGGGTTATTAGGTTATCTATATATGAAACGCCATCTATCGGTGCTCTAGAAACTATATTTTACGTACGTTTAGCAAGAGCCATGTTTATAGCCGTGCAAAATTAAGTAGCATTTACTCTATTTTTAAGAGAGCTGATAATCCTATCATTGGAATGATGTTTTTTAAGTACTATAAATATTTAATTTGAAAATTACAAGTTTCGCACTGTATAATACAGAATTAAATAATAATGAATGTTTATTATTTTAAGCAAACAGGTATAAGAATATCAAATCATTCTAACTGGTTTTAATTAATAATTGTTTTTATATATGTTATATAATAAAAAAATAATTTTTTTATTTTTTCTCCTTTTTTTTTTTTTTTTTTTTTTTTGTGAAAATGTTATTTTATTTAGTGTAATTATTATAATTCGGTGTGTAATTATTTAATAATGGTTCACCCGCTTCAGTTTTTCCTTATTTAAATTATTAAAAAATATCTGTAATAATGTTTAAGAATTTTTTTATTGTAATATTCTGATTATATCTAACTATATGATTTACACTAAATTTTATTATCAAACGAAGTAATTTATTATGCAACAATTGCATAAATGTTGTTTTACAAACCATGAACTTTCTCGCTTCGTTGGCAAAGTCGGTGAACTAGTGTTTCAATATTTTGCTTCGTTACTAAAGTTGTATACAATATTTTATTGCATATAAAAAATAAAGATTGGTGAGAAAGGGAAGCAAAGCAGATCCAGAGCCAGTTGTAGTTAATATTAAGGCGAAGCTGTCACCTTAGTATTAATAAATTAAAAATTTAAAAAAAATATATTTGAATTCTGTAAACACTTATTTTCGATATTTTAGTAATAAAATTTTGAATTAGTTTAATTTATTAATACTCGTATTTAAACTTACTATCAAACTTTCAATATTTGACTGTGAATTGTAATCAAAATAATTAAAATGTAAATTTGTAGAAAATGTTAAGTTTTTAACTCAATCTATACATATTATGATATGCATGTTAAATTTATGCTCATTATATAAAAATTTTTGTTATTATTCTAGCTGGATCGCAAAATGGATCTTGGATCTTCTTCTATCTTAAGTAAATTAAATTTACCTCCTTCAACTGAAAAGAAGTTATCATCTCATAATTCGTATGAAAATGTTACTGCGACGATAGCCGGATTTGGATGGGATCAAGTGGAAGTAAAAGCCGTTGAAATCGACGGTAAAATTGGAGTTTTTGAGGACGGATCTTCAAAGGGAAATTTATTAAAAGCTGATGCATTGGTAGTCTCAAATTCCGCCTGTCAATCATTCTATGACAACAAAATTTATAATAGCCAAATATGCGCTAAAGTAACTCAACTCGATGAAAGCGAACATCAAGGAGTTTGTTCGGTAAGATATATGTTTAATTATTTAAAATTTTAGAACAGTTTATATTTAAGAATATTTTTCATAGCTTGAACATTAATTTACTTCGATGATTTAAATTACCAGTATCCTAATGAGATATAAAAAAACAGATCGTTTCTTCCGCACTTACATTAATTGACACATACGTACATGAGCACGTACACACTAACTCACTCGCATTCGCACACACATTAATAAATTAAGACATTTTAATTATTTTATACTGTTGAATAAATAAAGTAATTTTATAATTTTATATTGTTATAGGGTGATAGTGGTGGCCCGCTTGTTTACGATAATACCGTCATCGGTACAGTAAGCTATAACCGCATCGGCTGTGACGATCGTGAAAGACCAGCAGTCTATACAAGAGTTTCAGCTTATAGAACATTCATTAAAAATGCTATCAGCAGCCAAGTTACTAAGGACATGCGTGTAAAAAAAATACCTCTTTATGAATCTTAAGTGTTCTACGTTTTAAGTTCCAAACTTTAGTATAAATGTAAATAACAATGGTGCCATTTTTTGTTAAAGGACGAATGATAATTAGTGAAATTAATTAAAATTATAAGTATTTTTATAAGCTATTTTGATTTTATGACATTTTTTACGCTTACCTAAATAAAAATAACATAATAAAAAAATTTCATAAAAAATATATATTTTTTCTAAAAAAATTTTTAACTTTTTATACATAATACATGATGGTCGGCAAATACGAGTATATAAATTGGTAATAAAGCTTTGGTAATTATAAAGCTTAATAACTAAATGCTGAGGCGATACTTTACTTTGACTAGGTTTTCTAATGGCAATTGTAGATACTTTCAATCATAGCATTTGAGAAATTGAATCAATACAAATTTCAATTAACTTATAAAATTAAATTTTTTGTACAATTTATTAGTCTGTCTTTATTAAATGCAAAAATTTGTTTTTTAAAATCTTTAAAAAATCTTTAAAAATACAAAAACTTTAGCCATTACTTTCAAAATTAATATTGTTTAATATGTATGATAAATGATCATTATCATTTTGATAACATTTTATTTGCATATTACTTCCTTTCTGAGAAGTTTTATGACGACGATAAAAAGGTGTTCTTAATAAAATATTTTGCAGCATTCTGAGTCAAAAGTTTTTAGAAAAAATCAGTATAAATGTGCGTGCGCGTGTACGCACGCGCGAGCGTGTGTGCGTGCATGAATAAATTTTGGAATACTTATAATAGATTTTTTATTATATCTAAAGATATCTTTTTTTAACTATCTATGAAACTATAAAAAAAATTTTAACAAACGTTCAAAAATAATCATTTCTAAAAATGTTTTACAAGAATCTGTTTTATGAGTATTTATTGACCTCCTAACTTTGCAGAAAGATTAAGTAGACTTACAAAAGTTATATATAAATATTTTAAAAACATAATAGTATTACTCAGTCACACCGTTGATAAGATATAACAGTATATAAGCAACACTTCTAATTGTTGCGATGGCATTTTTTGTTATATTTACTTAGCAAGCACTTATATACGGAAGTGAATTTGTAGTTTTCAGTATGGTACTGATCTCATTCTTGCTTATTTCTATAATAGCAAAATATGGTAAGATTAAAAAGATGTAAAAATAAGTTATTAAGAAATCGATTATTATAATTGCAACATTATTTCAACTTTCAATTAATGTAGCTTACGCGGCGCCAAGTGTCATTGGAGGTGTAAAGACAGGAAAACATGAATTAGGATACGAAGTTTCTATTCAAGTGTTCGGAGAACAATTTTGCAGCGGAGGCATCATTGGGGATCAGTTTGTTATTACAGCGGCTCACTGTTTGATAGGCGGCGAGAATGTATTTGACGAGCTACCGCTTATTGTCGTAGCAGGGACAAACTTTGTTGGTAATGGAACATCTAACGAGGACGGTGTAGTTGAAGTCAAAGTTATTAAGGGATACATTCCTGCTATTTTCAATGGGACCCATAAAACACCTGTTGGAGACATTGCAGTGTTAAAAGTAATTAAAATAATTAAATGAAGTATAGCAAAATTTTTAACAATATATGATATATAGATTTAACCATTACTAAAATTATTGTCGTATTTTAACAAGTAACTGAGTCTTCACAATACTAATAAAAAAATTTAAAGATAATCTTTGATCATAATTTAAAAAGTAATGAAATTGAATTTATTTTATTTTCTAGTTAGAACGGAAATTAGATCTTGGACCTTCTTCTAAATTGACTAAGCTGAATTTACCTCAATCAACAGAAAAAGAACTGACTGCTCGTAATTCATATGTGAACAACACTGCTATTATAGCTGGTTTTGGCTGGGATAAGATAAAAGTTAAAACAGTCAAAAATGGCAATAGTACGAAAACGGAAGAGGAAGGATCTACAAGTGGCAATTTGTTAAAAGCTAAAGCACTGGTTGTCTCAAATAAAGAATGCCAAAAGAATTTTAAAAGTAAGATTCACGATAACCAGTTATGCGCAAAAATAATTCAGCATCCTGAAAATGTTCACCAAGGTGTTTGTGCGGTAAGTCTCATAGATGGCAATTATAACAATTTTTTAAGTTTGAGATATTTATATAAACGTAATAATTATAGAATAATTTAGAAAATATGAATGCATATAAACTATTTTTATTATGCTAATACTTTGTAAATTTTTGAAGTAATATATTTGATACCGCATAGTATTTTTCCTTAAAAAATTATAAGGAGGAAATTACCTGTGTAGTTGTGCAATACATCTTATCTTTAAGAAAATTACAAAGAATATAATTCCATATGAAACAAAAGAAAATCGTTTAGTTTTTATTGTTATTAATCTTGTAAAAATACAGAAAAGTTCAAATATATTTAAATAAAAGAATTTTAACACATAGCATTTTAAAGGAATAATAAATATGATGTTTCTATTACAGGGTGATAGTGGTAGTCCACTAGTTTATAATAAAAACATCGCTATTGGTACTGTGAGTTTTAATCGTAAGGGTTGCAATGATAGTAAACTACCAGGAGTTTATACAAGAGTGTCAGCATTTATTAGTTTTATAGAAAAAGCTAGAAAAGATGAAGTTACAAAAGACATACGCTCAATCACATTTTGAGTAGCCTATTTTTAAATCTTTGTTACCTTATATTGAAATAAAATTTTTGTATGTTCGATAAATAAAAAATATTTCCTAAAACGATTGGAAATCATACATTTTGCTGATGTAATAAAATTTTAAGGAAAAACCGGTTTATATTGTAAATTTGTATGCCGTTTTGTTTGAACAATATTCATAGCATTCTAAGTCTTAAATAAATTTTCCCCAACAATGTGTTATTGTATACTTAGAGATTTAAGCTATAAGCTTACAAAAAATTCCACTGCAAATTTCAATAGACTACTGACCTTAGTTATTGGATATTCTAAAATATTTTGATTTAAATATATATATAGAACCAACAAATTGTTTAGATATATGTAAATAATTAGTATAATTAATTTTTTTTTTTAAGAATTATTTTAACAACCGCAAACATTATTATAAACGGTAAAAATAATTATCCAATTTGAGTTAATTCGTTCTTATTTCTTATTTCAAAACACCAAAATATTTGTCACTTTTTCTAGTTCTAATTAAATTGATTTACTACTTTTGTTATACTTATATAATAGGTTTGTAAGTGAATCTCATTCTGCATTTCCGGTTTTCCGGATTTTCCAATCTTAGATTTAACTAATTTTTTTACTAATTAAAGTGGTGAATTTAACAGCTATTTTCTAAGCTTGGATCTTTTGATCTTTAACTGTGGATAAAGTTCCATTTAACTTACAAGGGGACAATCAACCCTCCGGGTCATGGATTTGGTTTGCACTACGTAAATGGCCTTCTTTCGACCAGAAATGGAGCCGTTTCGGAGGGTTCTGTTCCATGAGCTCCCTGAACTGAGATATCGAAGAGCCAAGTTTTAAAAATAAGCCTTATTTTAACAATAATTAGTTATGGTCAGTATTGGCTATAAGTGTAAGTATTATTGCTTTTAGCTAATAGTTTCTTTTAATATTTTTTATATTGTTACTATTTTGTTACTTAATTTGTTAACATATTTGGAGGTCAAACCTATAAAACATAGAGCAGGGTTAACTATAGAGAATCATGTAATAAATGTCTTTTTAGTGATCATCAGCTTAAAAGATTTAAATAGATGTTTATATTTACAATAAATTATAGACCAAGATATTTTTGCTGGTTTTTTCTTCTTCAAGTACATAAAGTAGTAGCCCCATGAGGTAAAGACTGTAAAAAATCTTGCATATGGATTATTAAACCTACAGTGTACTAATAAAATTTGTGACAATAGAAATTTTGAATAGATAAATAAGAAAAACCTGAATAGATCAATTTGGAGCCTTTAAGTAGATATTTCTTAATTTATAATACTGTATTATAATAAAACTTTGCTTTTTTAAAGGACATGTAACGACAGGAATGAATCAAACCGATAGATCCAAACATATATTTCATTTAAGTAAAGCTAAACACTCACATACACACGCACACAAGTGAAGCGCGCT
>JAPYZB010004737.1:0-13349 GCA_030522745.1 Eupelmus kiefferi | reverse complement strand
GACAAAATAGCCCTGTGCGCTCGAAGCTCATGCTTTTGCACGATGAATGAGACATCGGTAAAATCATCTTCCTCTAAAAGTTTGATAAAATCATCTGCGAGCTCGTTTTCAATCGGCTTGCGCATTATTTTTGACTCGCACTGACCCGTGAAGTTCTTATATATAGGGAAAGTTGCGATTTCACAATGTACAGTGAGCGTATTGTTAGGCAATAATTTGTTTCTATTGTCAAGAACTCGCGACCGCGAAATAAATTTGTTAAAACCTATACTCCAGCCAGTACTATTTGTACATGTCAAGCTCCTGACTTGCTCAACAGGTCCAATGGATATTTTGTAACTTAATTTTATAGCGCGATTAGTTATACATCGAACATATATGTCAATTTGTTCATTATTAATATAACCTTTTGGGAACAGTTTTAATTGAAATTTTAAATCCTCTTCGCCTGCAGATTGAAATTCTGGAGATAACATGTATTGTTCATATTCCAAATAACTTGCGTTGAAGTTTTGTATCATCCATATATACCTTAACGTGTTCGTTTGAAACTGGGATATACCCCATTTTTCTGATACCAGACAATAAGTTTTTGGTAGGATTAGTACTAGTATTATAGTTGGAATAATCATTCTTAATTTTTTTCTTTATTTAATTTTTTTTATGTTAATTTTTCACACTTGTTTAGTAAATTTAATCAGATCTTCGGGAAGAATAAGATTTTAATTAGGAGTCGAGTCACGAAGAAAACTATTGTTTTCACTTCCCCGTCACGGCATTAAATTTTTACTAAAGTGATTGAAAATTATAAATCGCAGAGAACATGTGAATGCGTGGTTCTCTAACTGTAGACTGATTCATCTTTATCGTTGCACTGATTGTATTCAGACTATCTGTTTTGCAGCAGAAGTGAACAGTGACAATTACTATATACTACTACTACTACTTCTCGAGCGTTTTGCGTTTTTAAGAAAATTTGTTTGGTTAACAAAAAGCATTAAGTTAAAAAAAATTGTTAGGTATATAAGTTTTAATAAATAGTTGATTTTCTCATATAAATTTAAAAGGCGATTGGATATCTCAGTAATTAAAATCAATAAAAGAAATTTCATATATTAACGTTAAATCATGTGATTAATAGCATCTTCAGAATTTTCTATCTAACATTTTTTTAAGAATAAATACACAGTTTGTGAAAATCTTAATGAAACTAATAAAAACGTAATATATTGCAGAATTTTATTTTCTTTAGCCAATTATACAGCTTTTGGCTCCATAACTTTTACTGAAGCTAAACAATTGTACCCGGAATCATAATCTTTAGAAGGATGCCTGTGATCGTCGTTTACTGTTTTTCAAGACGTAAAAATTATTAATAAAATTTGTAATTGCATCGAAACCATTTTGACTGTCAGAATTACGATTAATGTCTCTAGTTGATCAGCTCAAACCTCGTGAAGCGGCGATCGATACGTACTGATGTCTTGGCAGATACATAAGACAAAGAATGAGAAATAATGAATAAGTTTTTGAGGTGATCAGTCCTGAAATGAAAAGTACTACACTATTTTATCGTGAATTTTCACTATTTTTTAGTCCAGAACTAAACTCCACTAAAGAGTTAAAAGTGCGAAGTACAAAGAAAAAGAAATTACAAAAATATATTTTTACAGAATTTTTAATAATTATTACAGATGCCAATGAATACAAGATTTTTAAAATAATTTTTATCTGAAAATTTAATTTTTCATCTAAAATATTCAATTGTGAATAATGCAAATTATTTATTTAAAATAAAATAAATACAAGAAATGTATATAAGTATAAAATTTTATGTTATCAAAATGTCCGGTTCTTCTTCAGGGAATGTCAAGCATGTTTAATCATTTCAATTCATACCTAGACCTTTAAACCAGAGATGAGCACCGTTACAGCGAGAGAACGTCTTAAGGCAACAGAAAAGACAAAAAAAATTTATTTTTTGTTTCTTACTTATTTTCGTAGAATATTCATCCTCGAGTAAGGCCTAGGAAAATTTTTTACATCTTCTTTTTTATTTTATGAGAGAAAAATTACATGCACTTAGTTGTTAATTTTTCTGTTTCTCAATTTTTTTTATAAATTTTCTTAAAAAGGAAAGAATAATTAGATTAGAATAGAAAAATTATTTTAATAACTTTATTTCATGTATTATCAGTGATAAAAAATCAAATAATAAAACGTTATGTTACATTTAAGTCGTAAAACTATAAGTATTTATTTGCAAATATTTCACGTAGTACACTCAACAAAGGATGAGAATCCGACTTCTGTATGCTCTTAAAACCAGGTGTGTTGACTATCTCAATTCCATGACTAGCAATAAAGTAACTAACTTGTTGTTTTAGCGCATCGATCTTGTGATCAATTGCCAATAATAGGATGTCCAGTGCATTGTTAGCGGTCAAATGACTGCAGAGAAATTGTCCGATCATAGCTTCCAATCCTTTAACTTCATAATTGCTAGCAGCAATTAACAATTCCTTCGCTATCGATTCGATGTTATCAACCGTGCCTGTATAAATGTAATGTAAAAGTCCTTTGAATACCTTAGCCTCGACGTTCATGATTTCCACTACGCTGTCGCTTACTAAATCACTTATAGTGTCATTACTTATAATGTCATCATCACTTATAATGTCATCTCTTTTTAACAGTTCGATAAATAACTCGCGAAAAACTGGGCTCCGAGCCGACAAAATAGCCTTGTGCGCTCGAAACTCGTTGTTTTGCACGATTAACGTGACATCGGAAAAATTATCGTCCTTCAAGAGTTTAATATAATCATCTCTGAATTCTTTTTCAATCGGCTTGCGAATTATCTTTGACTCGCACTGGCCCGTGAAGTTCTTATAAATAGGGAATGTTATGACTTCACAGTCTATAGTGAGCGTATTATTAGGCAGTAAATTGTTCCTTCTGTCATACAATCGCGCCTCCGGCATAAATTTGGCAAGACCAGAATAATACCATCCAGGAGTTTGGCATGTAAAGTTTGTGGAATAATTAATAGATCCAATGGATATTTTATAACTTATTTTTGCAGGGTGATTAGTCAAACATCCGAGATATAATGAAATTTCATGTCTGATCCAACCTTTTGGGAATAATTTTAATCGAAATTTTATATTATCTTCCTCTGTAGATTGAAATTCTGGAGATAACATGTATTGTTCATAATCAAGAGTATTCAAGTGAAAGTTTTGTATCTTCCATGTATATCTTACCACGTTCTTTTGAAAGTGGGATATACCCCATTTTTTAAATACCAGACAATAAGTTTTTGGTAGCATTAGTATTAGTATTATAGATAGATAGATAGATGGATTAATCATTCTTACTTTTTCCTTTATTTAATTCTTTGGATGTTAATTTTTTCACACTTGTTTAGGAAATTTAATCAGATCTTAGGGAAGAAAAAGATTTTAATTAAGTGTTGCGTCACAAAGAAAACTATTGTTTTTACTTCCCCGTCACAGCATTAAATTTTCACTATAGTGATTGAAAATTATAAATCACAGAGAACATGTGAACGCGTAGTTCTCTAACTGTAGACTGAGTCATTTTTATCGTTGCACTGTTTGTACTCAGACTATCCGTTTTACAGCAGAAACAAAAGTGACAAATACTGTTTCTGGAGCGTTTTGCGTTTTTAAAAAAAATTGTTTGGTTAACAAATAATATTTAGTTTATTGATATATAAGTTTTAATAAATAGTTGATTTCTTCATGTAAATTTAAAAGGCAATTGGAAATTTGATGTATTAACGTTGAATCATGCGGTTAATAGCATTTTAAAATTTTCTATCCAAAGTTTTTTTAAGAATAAATATACAGTTTGTGAAAATCTTAATAAAAGTAATAAAAATGTAAATATAATGCAGAATTTTATTTTCTGAAGTCAATTATGCGGGAACTTTAGAAGTATAATCTTTAATAAGGTATCAGGACTCAGTTTAAACCTGAAAAAATAATCAAATTTAAATATAAAAATAAATTTTTTTTCTCTTTAATTTTAATTAAAGAAACTTTTCTTGTTCACTACAAACTGAGTTTTGAAGTCATATACAATACTGACCACAGTTCGCCTTGTATTTTGGCTTTACTATTCACTTACCACAAGTATTTGAGCTAAATATTTAGATGATTTTTTTTTACCAAACCCGGTTTGAATCTTGATATTATATATCTATATAAGCGCTCAGTTATTCTCAATCTTTCAACTTTTGATACCTTAGACGGTTTTTATTATCTTTCTGAATTTCAGATATTATGTTCGGGGTTCTTACATTAAATAATGTATAATATTTTAAAATGTAATTTTCTAATTTAAACCAGAGATGAGCACCGCTACTGTGGGTAAACCTTCTTAAGACAACAGAATGGACAAAAAAATTTATTTTTTCTTTATTACTTATTTTGATAGGATATCTATCTTAGAATAAGCTTCAAAATTATTTTTTACATCTTTTTTTTTGTTAATTTTGCTAAATTTTTTGATTAAATTTTCTTAAATAAAAAAGAATAATTAGATTGACAGTTATTTTAATAACTTTATTTCATTTATTATCAGTAATTACAAATTAAATAATAACACGTTATGCTAAATCTGCGTCAGAAAGCTATATGTATTTATTTTCAAAAATATCACGTAGTACCCTCAGCAATGGATGAGAATCCGACTTCTCTATGCTTTTAAATTCAGGTGTGTTGACTATCGCTGATCCATGACTCGCAATAAACTTACTGGCTTGTTCTTTTAACGCATCGATCTTGTGTTCAGTTGCTAATGAAAGTGTCTTCACCGCATTGTCAACGGTCAAATGACTGCAGAGAAATTCTTCGCACATGGCTTTCAATCCTTGAACTTTGTAAATACTAGCAGCAACCAATAATTCCTGGGCTAACGATTCGATGCCATCAACCTTGCCTGTATAAATGTAACGTAAAAGTTCTTTGAATACCTTAGCCTCGATATTCGTAATTTGTACGTCGTTGTCACTATTACTGTTTATACTGTTATTTCTTTTCAACTGTTCCATAAATAATACACGAAAAACTGGGCTACGGGCTGACAAAATAGCTTTGTGCGCCCGAAGCTCGTTGTTTTGCACGATTAACGAGACATCGGTGAAATTATCTTCCTCTAAAAGTTTAAGAAAATCATCAGCGAGCTCGTGTTCAATCGGCTTACGAATTATCATTGAATCGCATTGACCCGTGAAGTTCTTGTAGATAGGGAATGTAGCGATCTCGCAGTTTACAGTGAGCGTATTATTAGGCAGTAAATCTACTTTATTATAAGTATTCCTTTTGTCAAAAACTTCCGATCGTGTAATAAATGTGGCACATCCATCTAAAGAATTTTTTCCGAATGCATAACTGGATGATCTCTTGATAGAGCCAATAGATAGTGTGAAATTTACTTTAACAGTTTCAGAAGATAAATGTTCAAGATAAAGTGAGATATCACTTTCAATACTCCAACCCTTTGGGTATAATCTTAAGCGCCATTTGATGTTTTCTTTACCTGTAGACCAAAATTCTGGAGAAGCAATATATTCTTTATGTTCCAAATTACTTGTGTTGAAGTTCTGTATCATCCATGTATACTTTAATGTATCGACTTGTAATTGGGTTATACCCCATTTTTCAGATACCAGACTGTAAGATTTTGGTAAAATAAGTACTAGAATTAAAGTTGAAATAATCATTTCTTTATTATAGAAAAGTTCTCCTTTCTCGACGCGGCAATATATGCGACTGAAATATTACGAATTATAGAGAACGTGGGAACATGGTACTTTAGCAACTGATTTTTCTTTATCATAATAAAGATTATATTCAGTCTGTCAAATTGTAGAAGTAAGTTCTGATAACGGTATCTCGTATTCTCGAGTCTCTAACAGCGAAAACATCGCTAAACTCTTAAACCTTGAAGTTATATGCTGACTTTAAACAAAAGTTTGTTTATAAATATTTATTGTAAAGAAGTATCAATACTTGTACTAGCAAAATGGGTACGTCCTACTCTGTAAATTCAAATCAGTGAAATTCACTGATAAGTAGTGAATATTCAAAAAAGATGCGGAATAAATAAATACAGAGTGAGTAATATTAAAAAAAAAGAGCTGTTATAATATTCGTCATATATCGCAGCACGCGATTTCTTATCGCATTTATTAAATCGCACTGGTGAGTCAAGACGAAGTTTACCGACAATAATGGGTCTACCACCTCTTGTTTCTTGTTTTCTGCCTGTTTACCGAATCGATCGAAAAACACGACTTAACTACGGAATGCAAGACAAACACGTGAGTCGATAGTTTAATAAGTCCTTACACATTTCGCTTTTTATTTTTCGCACTAATTCCATTATTTTTAGGAGATTTGATGCATAGTGTGTTGTTAAATTGTGGAATAATTAATCAGACAAATTGTTATTAGCGATAAGATAATAATACTTTGACGTGTAATTACTTTGCTTAACGCGACGGTAACCTCATTGTGTTTGTAGACTAGTCTTCTAATATGATTATGCGATTCTATCTATACGCTGTAAGTCTAATGGTCTTTTAAAAGAGAAAATAATAAAACTTTAATGAAATGATAAAGGCAATCAAATAATAGTTTTTACTTTAACGAGAACTTTATGTTTTGAAGCATTTAAATATAAAAGAAACAACGTTACATCGGTATATTGAAACATAATATTACATCTTTTGTGTTCCACTCGTACAAATCAATCACAATAAAAACAATCGTACACCAACGAATCTGTCAAAAAGAAAAAGTATGCGTTACACGAAGCCAACCAATCTGGCCAATTCCTCTCTGTTATCAAACAAAATAGCACGAGAAAAACCAATCACCGGCAAAAAATCTCGCGAACTTTCATCAATTCGCGCACGATGTAACGCATCGACGTTACACGGGCCACTTAAATATGCGCGTATCCAATAACCCATCGCAGCCCTTCAGCAATGAGTTTTGATTTACGAGGTACGACAAAAATTATTGCTACGCCGTCAAAGTGGCTCTATTCGCGGGGCGCAGCGGGCGGCGCATTTAAGGGCGTGAGATTGCTTGTTGAGAGAGATGGAGAAGGTAGTAAAGTCCATGCGGTTGGATGTGGGGAAGCGTCTTGCAAGGATGGTGGGACAAGAATGGCCTGCGCTTTGGAGTATTTAGGTCCTGTAAAATTCATCGCTGGCAGTTTCGCGGGTCCTCCGGTCGAGTGTTAAGGTAATTGACTTTTATAGTTGGGATTTAGTATGTTGTATGGTTTGCGACGAACAAAGGTATTTTGCTTGAACTTTAAGATAGTTTAGATAGTTATATTTTTAATTTTATATAATTTAGCAAATAAAATTAAAGTCAGCCATTACACAGAAAATAATATTGTAGGAAAAATAAGTAGATTTTTCCAAAACTTTTATACTTTATTGATTTACTAAAGTCTATGACCATAAACAAAGAAGGCGAATCCGTTTAGTGAATTAGTGAATCACGTATAAAAATTCGTCTGGCAATCGCTGACGCAAACATAATTGTTACAAAAGCAATCACAACACCACGTAACTGCAAGCGTAATCCAGCCCTCTGGTGCCCCCCGAAACACAAGAATTGCTTATACGTGAGCGAACTACCTTAAAAGCTGCTCTAAAAGGAGAAAACAGCAAAGAGCCGTGTGTTTACTAGAAGAAATGCGTTTGCTTATCAGCGCCTTATACACACATATACACACCATACAGTGCGCGCCTCCTTTATTAACTTTTTTTCGCAGCGCATAACGAACGAGAAAAAAGCGCTGGCCTATAAAGTCGGCGCGCACGAGGGGGGCAGACTAGCAAAATGCCGCGACCGGATAAATGCCTGGAATTTCGTCGGGGGCGGAGGGCACAAAGAAAGAGGGAAAATCGCGAGCTTTGTGCGCTCATGCTGCAGGGGAAATATACCGCTTAGCGAATCCTCCTTCCGACTTCTTTTTCTCTCCGGATTTTTTTTTCTTTTCGTACAGAGCTGCGCGCAAATTGAAACGATCGGGGATCGAGAAATTTATGTACGTATACGCGGATATCTGTGAGCCCGACAATGCGAGGATGATAAGCGTAGGAGGGACTTTGTTCGCAGAGCGGAGTTAATTATCGATAATGAAAAAGAATCCGCACTAAGCTGACGCGTATTGTTGGGCTCGGGTAATAAGTGAGTCGGAGGCTGTGTGGAGAGTCGAGGAGATTATTATTTACTGGAAAGCGTAAATGAATGTTTATCTTGTGCGGGGAATTTTTTTAATTAAGGCTGATTAAAATGCGAGGATTCGCGAGGATTGTGTGTTGCTTTGTTTTTTGAAACGACGCGAGGTTGTAGAGTTAATGCAAAATATAAAGGAGAGAGATGATTTAATAACTTCGTCACGCGTAAATATGAAAATCTGTTTATTTTAGGTAATTATAATAAAGAATATTTTGGTAGAATGAAAATAAAGTATACTTATTAATTAATTTTGTTATTCATATTAATTTTCGTACTTTTAAAAATTAATTAATTAGTGTTTTTAATTTTACAAAAAAAGAATTTGATAAAAACACTGCTAACAATTATAATGAAAAATATACAAGTGTTACTCCTCTATCCTCATTTCATTACAAAATCCACTTACAAAAGAACGCTTTAGTACACACTATAAAATATTTTATATAAACTCTTCAAAAAAATCTCAGCGCAAAGCCCTCTAAGAATATAAGACACTTCCCTTAAAACCGCGTATCATCCAAGTACATACACACAAATACCATAAACTCGCGCGGAGATTCGCTTCCGAAAGAATTTCGCTCGTTCGCGAAAAATTTTCAGCAAAACGTATATCGCGTGGGCGCGAATACGGAAACGGCTTGCGGCGGCTAGGTGTAAAAATATTTCATAGCGCGAGCGTTGGCTTCTCCTTGGATAGACACGAACTAATATCTTAGCAGCGACGCCGGCGCTATTCGGGCAGTGCATTAACAAAATAACGTATTAAAATCCGAGTGCCGAGGCTCGCGCAAGAAAGGATAGAAGTGGATGTATATATGTATAGAAAAAACGCGCGATAATGAGAAAGAGGAGAGAGTCGTAAAATGCGCTACATTGTGCGGGAGTCTTGGCAAAAACGGCTGTGTATCCGTCATGTCTACAAAGGCTTCTCACGCGATCGCATGCCGAGAACTGACCCTACGAAAATTCGCTGTTAAATGCTTGAGTGGAGGGCTTTTTTAAGCTGAAGGAAATGATTTCATTGTGTAAAGTAACAACATTTGAATTTGATTTTTAAGAATATTTTTTTGGTCATCAACTATAAGAAAATGTTCTTGATTTTATTAAATATAATTAACAATTTCTTGATATTGCTTTTATAATTACAGTCAATATGTTTTATATTTCAACAGATTCACACGATGACAACCTGGACCAGGTGCTTCAAACCTACCAGAATGAATAAAAATCTCAGACTCCCAAAATACCATCGTAACAAAGTTTCCTCTTTGACGAAAGCCTACTTACAATCCAGCACGCAACCGCCTACGATCCTTCAATGGGCGCGCATTTCGCTGTCTGTCCGGAAGTCTATCGCCTTTTTTCGCCTCTTATCTCGCATCGCGGCAAAAAGTGGCCCGGAGTTTTATTGGCGAAGCTTTTTATCGGCTTCCGTAATCCCGAGCCGCCGGACGAGGCACGGGAAAGAAAGTTTATGCCTTGAGCCCAGGGCGAGAGAGCTATTAGGCCGCGCGCCGACGAGTCTAATGTGGCGTGCTTACCTCGGCGTTGTGCACACTTAAGTTTATGCTCGTTGTTTTTGCGAAGTGGGCGGCGAGTCGCTGAATGAATATTCGAGAAGTGCTTTTTTGCGAGATAAAGTGGCCTGTAAAAAGGCGGGAGGGTGGTGAGATGGGAGCGAGGTGACGAGAGATCGATGGACAGAGCTGATGGGGTGTAGATTAGGATGTAATGTTTTTTTGGGTTTATTGTTGATAGAGTGATGTAGTCGAATCGTTACTGAATTGAAACCTTTTACGTTTAGTATTAACGAGTGTCTAAAATTAAGTTAGAAAAATTTTGATGCAATCATATACCGATTACATTATATATAAATAACCAGTGTGAACAATCTTAGAGGTAAATTTCGAATCCTGGATTCTCAGGTGAATTTTGTGTATCTTGTGTAACTTCTGTACGGGAACAAGTCATAGCACCAATCTTTAGTTTACCAATGGTAGAGCTTTTATATAGTACATTACGTAACTAGTGCGGGAAGTAGGTGATTCCCGTACGGATGTAGTTTGTCGCCCGAGCGTAGCGAGGTGTTTCTCATTTCTGCACAGCTCTTGAAGGTGCAGGGAAATACATGGCGTGCGGCAAGTAAAAATTCCCGCACGTTAAAGGGCCGTGCGGGAATGAGACACTTCCCGCACGGAAAAGCGTGTGGAAAAACGAACTTCCCGCACGCCGTCTGGAAAAATATATTTATATGATATATCTCGATCTAATTCTATATTAATTCGATATTAGACCTTAATTCTGTTTAGCGTTTTAGACATTTTGAGCTACCTTAATTTCTTTATATTCTCAATAAATTTGTAAAGAACTAATTTTACCAAACTACATATATCCCGCAAAAATTTCTCATCAAACAATTCTAAAAACAACTCACTCCCTTCTAACAAAATACATCAACAATCCCCATCCTCCCACAGCCTCATAACGCCCCATTGCATTCTCCAAACAACATCCCAAGACCGTTGCCTTCTGCGCAAACCATCTCCCGCGCGCGCGAAAACTTAGCTAACTGCCGCGTTATCAATTTCCAAGAGGCGGCGAGCTAACAATTAATTCGTCGCGCCGGTAAGGGAAACGAGAAGCGGAAACGGCTCGGCGTCTTGCCGCTGTCGCCGCGCGAATCCAAACGGAAACAGCAAGACTATCCGAAATACCCGTACATCGGCTCTCCTCCCGGCCATTATAAGCCAGAGAAATACAGGCGCGCGACAAAGGGAGAACGCATAAATATAATGCGCTCGCGCGCGAGGGTCAACAGCCCAGACGCGCAAGTACGTGTACAAATCGATTGGCGACTCTCTCGACGAGTCACGAATATTAGAGGTTATACGCGCGAGCCTGGGCTTCTTTATGCGCAGGATGGGCCAGTCGCTGAATTCTTTATGAATCGGCTCGCGCGACTTTATTATCTCTCGCTCGGGGAAAATGCAAATCGCGCGGGTAAATAATGCGCGCGCGGAGGTATTATGTATACGCAACCGGTCGTCGCTGAGGAAAGGTACGAGCGCGCGAGTTTCCTAAATCTTTCATGGCTGCGTTTCGTTAGGGGGAACGAGGAAGAGGCCCTTCGTTGCCTGATACAAAGCTCGCTGTGCCTATCTTTCTCGCTCTCTCTGCATATATATTGTCTTTATTTTGGGAGTCAGCGAAAAGGTGCGTGCGCGCAGGCCGCTAATGGGGTACGAAGCGGAAGGAAGAGATGGAAGTGACTGGCAGGTTAATTGCGTATCTTGGGTGAATGGATGTTTGCGTGCGTGTGCATACTTGAAATTTTTGAGTTGAAGTTTTGATTGTTATTTTATTTTAAGAAATGTTTTTTAACGATTTTATTGTTTTTGTGTGCGATAGCGACTCTATATTTAAATTACATATCTACTATTATTTTAAAAAAATTATAAAATCATGTAACTTTGAAGTTATTACTAAATTGCAATTATAGCAATATAAAAAATAAACTAATATTTTACATTGGTATCATTACATTTTTTCCAACAGACCACGAAAAAACCACTTAACATCAACAGCATCTCTCCAAAACCCTCCATCCTCCTTACCCATCAAAAAAGCTCGGATAATGATACATCCCCGAGCTCTGGCGAACTCCAGGCGCGGAAGAATGACGCACTTTTTGCGCGTTCGATTCCGAATATACCGGGAGCCGTCGTAATGGAGTGCCGCGCATTACTGCGTCTGTCGCCGCGCGCGTTCGTCTTTTTTTCTCTCATTCCCCGAAAATCGGAAGTGTATCATAAGTTACAAGCGGAGGATGCGCCGCGCGGTCCATATTTCATGCTTTTGTTCGATTCTGTCGAGCATTATTTTAGTTTTGCCCCGAGAAATGCTTTTCGTGCGCTCGCGGTTACGAGCGGCCGATGCGCTCCTTTTTTCGCGATTCTGTACGCTTGCGGAGAAATATGTTTCGCTTCCTGCCATCTCGGCGCGCTGCTGCCTTTGCTTTCCGTCTTTTTGCTGTTCGCTGCTATAATTAATAGTTGTTAGATAATGGAGTGGTATAGGTTTGATTTTCAGAAAGATTTTCATACAAGAATGTTTTATTTAACTAACAAATTCTATTGGCTATTGTTCAGTATATGAGGGATTGGTGAGGCTTTTGTTAACATTTATTCATCACATTTTTATTTTCGAAATGTTGATCTTTATCAAACGACAAATAATTATTTATTCAATTGAATTCACATGATTTCCGATTTTATATTGACCATTTGAAAAAGTTGTTTATAAATCTATTTACTACTTTATAAAAGCTAGGGAGTAAATTTATCTCACGATTTACTTGTTCCTGAAATTTATTATTCATAAGGAATAGATTTCATATTTACTTATTACGTGGAATATTGTAATTTCTGGACATTTACTTGTAAAAAGTATATATTAAAATTAACTCCTGATAAGGAATACATTTTTACATAAATTTTTGCCTTAACAAGTAAGGCAGTAAGCCGCCTGTATATTATAATAACTTCCTTAAACAATCCTTCAAAACATCAACCCTCTCATTCAACCCCCTCCACCCAACATTAAAAAACAAATCAAAAAGGTAATCAAAGCCCCACATCCCTCTGACAATAAACCGCATCACCGATAATTCGAATCTCCCATGCACATCCTCGAATCTCTCCCTCGCACATCCTTCCCTCCTTTCATAATCTCCCATGCACATCCTCGAATCTCTCCCTCGCACATCCTTCCCTCCTTTCATTCTCTCCTGCACAAATGTGCACGAAAACGGGGGCTCCTCTCCCAGCGCACGCATATCAACGTACAGGAAGAAAAGACGGCTCATTGTCGCGCGTACCGCTGCTGCATCGCGTCTCCGGTGCATATATATAACCCAAGGCATTGTGCTCGCCCCGTGGCACAGCAGCCTAATTGGCTGCCGATCTCTAGCTTGGCCCGCGGTTCTTCAATTAGACTGCCGAAAGGTGGATATATACGCCGGCGCGCCAGGGGAGCGGCAGAATTAGGTGCTTCCGC